>JBBPKP010000199.1:0-13484 GCA_038089335.1 Boletellus aff. obscurococcineus | reverse complement strand
TACGGTATAAATAGGGAGATCAGGATGTGGATGGAACGCTTCCTTGGCATGACAGCTCAAAATCGTTTGCAGACCAGGCGGATCGGTCAGACGGAATATCCCAAAGCTGCGGAGTGTCTTTATATTCGATGACAGACGACAAGGGATAGCACGTACTTGGGCGTGGACTTGGGCGCACAGACAACGGCAAAGGATTCGGGGAGCATCCGCTGGAAACCCGAGTGCGTGTGCAGATCGACCGAGGACATGAAACCTGCACATGATGCACGAACATGAGCACCAGAAAAACATCTCGTCAAGCAGACTCACATGACTGCGACGGGTGCGTGTGGATCTAGCAACCGTTTCAGCATCACGCATCGCTCCATCTAACCGCCACTCACCCATCCAAGTGTGATCAGCGAGCGCTCCTCCGTAAACTGCATCACCAGCTCTTCCTCGTCCATCGTACACGTGTCGCTCGTCGAATGCTGTTTGGGGATCAACAACGTCGTCACGATGTACTTGCCTTTTTGGTCTCTCCCCAAGAGTAGCCCGCAGGTCTCGCGGTTCCGCGAGGTATTGAGGGCGGCAATGGACAGAAAACGTGGGAGACAATCGCGTGGGAGGTACACAGTCTTGAGCTCCGGAACGCGATCCTCGCTCGTGCGCTCTCGGATGATGCGGGCCGATTCTTGCGAGGCTGTACGGAAGCGCTCGCTGTCCACATGAAGTGGCGGGGCGGGTGGCGGTGGTGGGCCCTGCGCTCGTGAAAGGGTCGAGAAGGCCGCAGTGTGTTGGCCGCCGGATGGTGCAGATTGGAGGACCTGAACGGGCACGGAGGGACGAGGGAGCGCATCGGCGGGATAGAGATGGCCAGACGCCGTCTTGGTCGCGTCCGGGATGAATAAGAGGGAAGAAGGCCCTACTTCGGAAGGTTTGAGGGTAGGATAACTGAACATGGATTGTAAGGAGGGTGTATAACCTTGTGAGCGTTGATGCTGGGACATGAGCTGCGGGTATCTAATGTGCCCGTCTGGTGGGGCGGGCGAGGTGGTTGTGATTGGTATCGGGTATGAAGGGCTAGAATAGAAAAAGGGTGGGCGCGTGTAGCCCCTGTCAAGGGCAGCATACGTACCCTTTCACAGATAGTGGCTGATGTCTATTACAGCGCCCGAATGAGGACGGATATGAAGACAGAAGTTGGGATGAGGCTAACCTTGTCGGACTTTCCAATGGCATGGAAGGGGGAAGCACATCCTCATAGCCGGGCTCTGCGTTCCTTTGTGAAGGCTGAGGATGCTGATAAGTGGCTGGCGCTGGGGCAAATGAAGGCGAAGGGGCGACGCTGCGGCGAGCTGCGCGAGACGCAGCCTCTGCTTCTTGCTGACGTCTGAGAATACCCTCCCGCTCTCTGTCGCGTCTTCTAATTACCTCCTCCTCTTCGCGCCGCTTGCCTTCTTCTTGATAAGATGGAGTGTCATACGCTGTCTCGCGTTCACGTTCGCGGTCTCGTCGCCGTTCCCGCTCTTCACCAATGCTGGGCGTGACAGGCTCTGAGCCGGATCTATCCGACCTGTCGCGCCTAACGAGGGATGGTTCGCGAGATATATTTGCAGCACGACTTGCGGCCGACAGCGCATCCTCCCTCTTCTTGCTTGACGCGGTGTCGATCTGGAGACGCTGTGTTTTTTGTTCGACTGCCTTGTAGAGAGCACCATTCGCACGTCTCGCGTCCTCTCTCCTCGATGCCTCTCGTTTGAGCTGTACCTCTCGTCGTGCTGCCTCGTGAGCCTGCCAACCTG
Source organism: Boletellus aff. obscurococcineus (assembly GCA_038089335.1). NCBI lineage: Eukaryota > Fungi > Basidiomycota > Agaricomycetes > Boletales > Boletaceae > Boletellus > Boletellus aff. obscurococcineus. Next base: position 11,700 of record JBBPKP010000199.1, on the reverse strand, counting down.
ATTCGTCATAGTCGGGATACCGATCGGGTCTGGAATCGACTTGCAATCTCACACCAGCGTCCAGCGCAGCACGCACAGCGGCTGCTTCTTCCGGGTGTTGCACTGCCCAACGTTCGTAGCGGTCGACGAGGACGGGCTTTATATCACCCAGATGGACGAGGATGTCTTGGCCGTTCTGTGAGGCCGCTACGTTAGTATCAGCTCACGCAGCACCGATAATGTATGGGGAACAGAAAGCGTATTGTGGGAGACCACGGTACGCAGCCATGACGGTGTGGACGGCAGGGGTAGAGGAATGGATGTACTGCGGACTCACGAGGCCGAGGTTGTGCCGCTGCGTCGCGGTCAGGAGGGTGAAGTACTCCTTGTGAGACGGCAGTTTCTCGAGGATGATGGTGGCTGCCTTGGCGAACTCGACAAAGGCGGCTTCGAGGTCGCCCGCGTCATAGTAGGCTCTGCCCGCCTTGCGGAAGCCATCGGCGGACTTGAGCCATTGTTTGAGGCCCTTTGAGGGATCCCAGAGGTTGTGTGTCGCGCGATCTGCGAGCTCTGCGATGCAAAACGGTCTGCGCGGGGACTGGGAGGTCTGTGGGGGCGGGCGGGCATACGAGGAGGTCATGGCAAGGTTTGGAGCGGCAGCACCACAAGCCGCTTTTGGTACTCGACCGACAACTCGCACGATCGCATGCGCGCCGTCGACCAGCATCGCGCATGGCCGCTCTACGCCGCCGTCTTCCTCCTCTTCATGCTCGCGGGCCTCCTCACCGCCCGCCAGCGCACGGCCAGACCGTCCTCCTGGCCCGCCCTCTTCGCACGACGCTCCAACACCATCACCGAGCACCCCATCACCGCGCTCGTCGCGAACGCGAAGGATGCCTTCGCCAGCCGTCTCGCGAGGCAGAGCAAGACCCTCCCAGAGGCTGTCGCAGAGTACAAACGTCGCTACGGAAGACCACCCCCGCGCGGCTTCGACCACTGGTGGGCATTTGCGAAAGAAAACGACTTCAAGCTCGTTGACGAGTTCGACGCCATCGTCGAAGACCTTTCCCCGTTCTGGGGACTGAGCGGCGAGGAGCTGCGGCGGAGGGCATTCCAGGTAGGGCCGCCCTGCCTGTCGTCCGGTCGTGTCCTGACGGGGGTTGGCAGATGGGACTCTTGCCGTCCATAGACCTCGTGCGCATCAAGGACGGAAAGACGTCTGACATTCCCATCCAAAAAGCGTACGTAGACAAGGAGCGTGGTCACCGATCCAAGGGTTTCCGAGGTCTGCTCGAGAGGTTTTCAGACAAGGTACACGAACGCTTTGGGTGTCGCCCGGCCGCGACGCTCACTCCGTTTCTAGCTCCCCGACATGGACATTGCGATCAACGCGAAAGCAGAAGGTCGCATCCTCGTCCCTTGGGAACATGTACATTATCCCAATCTCACGCTACAAGACTCTTCCGGTATGTACACGTCGCCCTGTGTTTGATCCACTCAGTATGTCGCCCATGCAGGCGGTGTAACATCGATGGTCGGTGAGTTTACGCCGTCCTGGAATGGCCAAAGCAGCGTATGGGAGGCCTTCCGACGCACCTGTCCTCCCGGTGTCCCGGCGAGACAACTCTACAGTTCATTTCGCGATACAAACATTCAGAAAACTCGTGCGGCCATGGAACAAGCACAAGATTCAGACGATCTGTTCGCATTCGTCGAGACCGTCGACGATGATTATGACTTCTGCGAACACCCCTGGGCTCACTACACACAAGGACATTTCTTCTCCGATTGGCGAACAGTCCCCGTGCTCTATCCCGTATTTTCACCCTCGAAACCCAGGGGATTCGCGGACATCAGGATACCCAGCCACTATTATCACAGGGGGAGCGAAAAATATACGTACGCGTGGGATACTGTGTCTAAGGAGGTCAAAGACATTGATCCCATGGAATTGCCGTGGGACAAGAAGAGCGATCTTATCTTTTGGCGCGGCGCCACGACGGGAGGAGGTAGTACGCCACCCGGATTTACGGCAACCTATCAGCGGCACAGGTACTTGTTCTGTCTTGACCTACCAGGGGACTCATCACGAGCCTTACTTCACTCAGATTCCTCCGCATGGCCCATGAGAGCGCGACTTCGAATGTGACCATCGTACATGCGTCGCCTTCGCAGCCTGACGTGTTCATGTCCACCAGTGTTCCCGCCACAGGCCTCAACAACGACATCATGGACGTGGCATTCGTTTCCGCTGTTGGCAGCTATCCCGGTGGCGAGACCGAACTGCGCAAATACCACCGCTTCGCAGAATCAGTACCACTGGGCAAACACTGGTCGTACAAGTACCTCGTCGATCTGGACGGCATGTCATATTCAGGTCGCTTCATGGCTTTGATGGCGTCGGATAGCGTCGTGATCAAGTCGACGGTGTACAAGGAGTACTTTTCAGACTGGATACAGCCGTGGTATGTTGAACTGATTGATTTCTTCATTATTATTACTCACGCCAAGGACTGACCTACGCATGTTCAAGGTTGCATTATATACCCCTTTCGTCATCATATGCGGAGATCTATAACATACATGCGTATTTCTCCGGGCCGTCGGCGTCGACGATAGCAGCAGCGAATGCGACGGTGCAGAAACCCGCTGAATGGGAGGCGGTCAGGATACAGAGAGACGAGGAACTGCGGCAAATTGCGAGGGCCGGCAAGCAATGGAAGAATACCCTTGGGCGGACAGCCGACATGGAAGGTCTGGCCAGCTCCTTTGTGCGATTTCGACGGGGACTGACGCGACGAATGCAGTGTATGTGTTCCGACTATGCCTCGAGTACGCGAGGCTGTGGGTGGACGACCGGGACACGATGAATTTTGAACTATGAGGTGCCAGACGTTGGCCGTCGTGCTGTGATCGATACCATGCTAGACATTTAGAGATGCGGCGGGTGCTGGCTAGGAGTGACGTTGCATCTGAAGAGTACACGCTGCCTCCTTCGAAGCAAGCGCGACTGGTTCGCGTTTTGTGATGCATGACGATAAGGACCGAGCGTCGATGGCTGTAATGCCGTTTCAGTGGACAAAATTCATAATCAACCAGCCTTTCCTGTGTGAACCATCTGTGCACTGTCATCATCTCCTGCTCTCACAACTCAATCCTAAGCTGACACAAGCATTGGGCCAAGTCCAACAACATCTGTATCTGCTCCATGATATGGATTGTCTCTACAAAACCCATGATAGGCACCCCATCGCTGGCACCCTCGCTCCATTTAACAATCTGTTAGTATAGTCACCTAGTCTCGATACCATCCATTTTGGTGCGCTTCTCACAAGCTCGGAATTCTCCGCCCTTCGGGCGTCAGCCCGCCCGCGCCTCCCAAAAGGCAACGTCTGGTGACGAGACTAATAGCCACCTTGTGATTTAACATTTCTAGCTCATTTCCAGCTTACTCCAATGGCAGAGTTGGTCACAGTCTCAGCAGCACAGCGAATGCCGGCAACGGTTCACTACTCCAAGCCCGCTGGAGCCGACACCGGGGCAGCACGAAGCTATGTATATCGACTCGGTCCCACGGGTTGCTGTTGGGGCAGTGGCCTTGGGGTAGTAGGAATGCTGCAGTGCTAGCTCCTGGCGCGCTGCCGCCACTGTCGTCGTCGTGGCAAGGTAAATGGACTGGCGAGATGCGAGAACAGTGCTCCCGCCGCGTGCGGACGAGAGTGTGACGCGAGCAGGTGCGTGCGCGGTAAGGACGCCAACGAGAGCGCAAGGGCGAGCGAGGGTGAGTCGAGGGACGACGGGCCAAGTGGCTCGATGCACTGTCGGTCACACAAACGCGAACGAGGTCTTGTTCAGATCGGGCTCCGCGAGCGTTGGAATCACGATCAAGAAAACATGTATTTCATACCAAGCTTGCATGCGACACTCGTGACGCATGATCATAGGCTACATTCCAAGCGCGACTCCCAGAGGCGCACCGGCGGCTACAGCCGTACCGCACGATCGTTCGCCAGCATAGAATGGACACCGCGAGCGAACGTCTCGGCCATCCTCGATGCCACCTCTTTCGGCGCTCCGAACGAGATGTCAATCGACTGACGCACCCGCCATACGCCGTCGTCTCCTTTCACCGGGTTAGACTGAGAGCATCTCAGCAGATGCTTGCCCGTCCGGCTAAGATAGAAGCACATGCTATTAGGACACCCAAAGTGTGCCATACTCATCTCGGGCCTGATGCGGACATGAACCACGCAGTTCCTTGGAGACGTGGACGACGTACCCAGTGTGTGAGTTGACTAATACGACCGTGTCACCGCGATCCGTCTTGTCAAATACCTTTCCGGCGTTCATTGTTTCGAGACTCAGCTGGCTCTCCACGGACTTGAGGTTATAAATAAAATCAGGTTTCCTGAACGATGCGAATGAATCTCGAATAGCGTTCGCGATTCCAAGCATGTCAGTCGGAACTGCGATAGTAATCTAGTCCAATGCATTCTTGTTCGTTAGTTTGTAGAGAGGAAGTAGCTGGAACGACGAACATGCTGGAGCAGGTTTCCCGCCACGTCTTTTGCGATGAAGTGCGCGTCCATGTTACGAAGCTGGGAACGAAGAGTATCTAACAGTGACTTGCATCGCAGCGCGTGCAAGATAAACTTACGCTGAACACATCTACGATCGTTTCCACAGGCGTGTATGTGCTTTGATTCAGTACCGAGACGACGTAGGCGGTGAGGCAGTCTTGCTTGGAGAGACGACGCCCGGCCTGCGAACGAAGGGAAAGTATTGTACGAAGCTCTTCCAAGTCACGATTATCGATCCTCCACTTGAGGTGCTCGAAATTTCTGACGAAAGCAGGAGCTGATCCTTGAATTGTGCTGGCAAGACGAGTGATTTCCAAGTGAGGAAGAAAGGGCAAAACATCAGCAATCATAGCAGACGTCGGCTTGGGAAAGTGGTATTTCTCGAAGGTCGGGGATGTATATAGCTGAGGTAGGCCTTGGTAAAACTGGGAGAGCGTGTGCATGAAGCGTAACAGTGTCGTATAGTCACCTAACAGTGAGAAATCAAAAGAGAACGAGTAGCACTGAGACGATCGGCGAACCAAGCACGTGCTGCCAAGATATACCGATGCAGGTCTCATTGTCGAGGAAGGTCAAGTTAATGTGGAGAAGAGGGTCGTCGCCTTTGACAAGATCGACGAACATGGGCCGAGGGGCGACAAACATGGATAGGTCGTCCTGGAATACATAGTCGCCGTGCAGAAGCATGTCAGACGTCACGCCGAGCTTGTAATCAACGGCCACGGGAACACCACTGTCGGTGAGTTCAATCTAGAGGAAGTGGGACACGTGTCTGAACGGTTCGTGCAAATCAAACATACAAACCAATCCCCACCGCTGCTCCGAAGGCGGCCGGCAGCGTGTGGGTATAGCTGGAGAGTTCTGGAGAGAGCATCCTTGAACGTGGGCAGGTCGATTTTTCTCGGGAACACGTAAGCTGAGTCGACCTAGCGCAGGGTGAGCAGCAGGCAGCCGTTGGGACGGAAACGTACAACGAATAGTAAGAGATCATAACCGGGTAAGTCTACTCTTGTGCGGCCTGCAAGGACGGATGGGAGTCTAGGTGACACAAATTGCTGGGTGGAGGACATGGTGAGGATGCAAGGCGGTGATGCAACGTTAGAGGTACTTACCTGGCGGTGTCTCGTTCCGGTGGCATATGTACACTGAACCCAGGGGACGGCTGCGGGGAGCGAAAACGGCAGCGAGCCCTTCTAAACCCGGTAGGGGCACCGTCGTATCAAGTGCGAGAAGTTGTACCGTATCAAGCATTTATACGTACTTGATAGAGCACAGTTTCTCATACCCCAGCCTGAGTGTTTCAAGTGCCACGGGCTCGCCCGTGGAAGGCCACAAATCCACAGCTGGCGCGCCAGAGCCATGCGCGCGGCGGATGGCGGTTCCCGGGACGTGGCAGTAGAAAAAAATGCGTATGACCAGCTGACCGGTGTTTTGGGATCGCGTAGATTTTCTGTGGATAAGCACAAAAGCAAGTCAATCCCGACGAGCGTGAGTACATGGGTCATCAATGGCGCCATTACCTGCTTCCCCCTTGGTATCCATATCAATCCACTCGTAAAGGCCCAGTTCTTCATCTGGAGACTTCATCAACAAGTTCTCCGTTATCTGTATCCAGGTTGTATCTGTGAAATAAAACAACTCTTTTAAGCATCTTTTTTCGGCGCGCGGTGTTAAACGTCCTGCGCTTCCCTCCACGGTATCACCGAACCGACTTGGTTCCTGCACGTCTCTGGCAATCAATGCTAAGGGGTCAGAGTCATCGATTTCACACTGACTGACTACTCCATTGCCTCATACCTTGTGTACTCTCGATGACACGGTGCCAAAGTAGCACACCATGTATAGCGGGCATGGTAAACTGATAACAGTTCAATTAACCGTGATAAACACACAAGCGAAGAGCTATGACTGTGTGAACGCCAACGCCACGTTCACGGCATGTGTGGAATGTGGCGGCATTGGCGCGCCTATGGTATCTCAAGCACTGTAGTCCAGGATGGTGTTTGGGCGTTGCACGACATGTCGGCAATCGCTGCATGATATAATGTCCGGCAGTTTCCGACGCCCGCGCTCACTGGACCGGCACGAGGGCACCACCCCTTCCGAGCATCGGCGCAAACCAGCTGTCCTTGTTTTCTGCAAGCCCACCGCCATCTGTGATCCCCCGCTCGACCGCCCTCGCCGTGAATGCGGACCCCTCCCTGCCGATTGGTGCAGCCCACATGCTAAGTGTGTGTACGAACATTGCCCCGTTCATTCCCCACGCCGACGATCTTACCCTCCCACCACCCGCCGGGCCCTCCATGGCACGACATGGCTTGGCGACCACATCGACAACCACAGGATGAATCCACATAGGCTATGTAGACGCTGTAGCCATCGATAGCGATTCCGGCAATTCAAAATATTACATAAGTAACGGTGACTAATATGTGAGGTTGAGGACACACTGAGAAGACCGTGGTCGTCTAATGCGTCCAAGCGTGCGCACCTCGATGTCGACAGCCCTGACCAAAAAATTGACACCTGGGGCACGGGCAAGTATGCAACAGACAAATCCGCACCTTGTCCCGTGACAAATCCACACTTTTTCAACAGGAACTTCGCTCGGCTAGAGGACACGCGCGGTCGCACGGCGACTACTTGAGCACGTGCCACCAGCCCTGGCCTAGGCGCTGAGTCCGATGTCCGGCCGTTTGGGACTTTTCTGCATTGCTGCCGTCTCAGAGGCAGTGTTCACCACCACCAGCAATGGTCTCGAGCGACGCACATGTACGGAGGGCGCCCAGTTCCGTCGTGGCGCCAGCGCCATCCAACGCGGACGAAAAACGCACGGGACAGGACACGAGCGGAGGAGCGGTCGAGGAGATCGTCCAGTGTGCAGCGACGGGTGAGATTTCAGAGTATGCGGTCGTGATCGAGGGCGAGGAACGGACGACCTGGTTCGTGTGGCTTCTCGTCTGCTGTTGCGCTATCTCGGGTTTGCTCTTCGGTACGCTCTCGCTTGAACGTTTGTGGCGTGTCCTTGGCCGCTGGATGATCGTTCGTTTGTTACGTGTGCAGGTTACGATACCGGCGTCATCTCTGGTGCTCTCGTAACGATCAAGGGCGATCTTGGGCCGAGCGAGCTCTCGAACGGACAAAAGGTGAGCGCGTCTTGGACGGATTTGTATATCTTGCTGCTCAGCGCGACCGGGTGTTGTGCGCCGTCTGCTTTGGTAGGAATTCATCACCTCGGCAACGACGTTGGGTGCCCTACTCGGCGGCCTCGTCGCAGGTGCCATGTCAGACTGGACCGGTCGCCGGCTCGTTCTCGGCATTGCAGACATCATCTTTACTGGTGGTGCCATTGCACAGGCGGCGTGTCATACCGTATGGGCCATGGTAAGCACTCCTCGCTTCTGGGCACCTCGTCCTCAGCCCCATCTCTTTCCACATCTCAGATCGGGGGCCGTTTCTTGATCGGCATTGGCGTCGGGCTCGCCTCCTGTATTGCTCCGCTCTACATCCAAGAGCTCTCCCCCACGCGTTTGCGAGGCCGGATGGTCGTCCTCAACGTCGTCATGATCACCCTCGGACAAGTCGTCGCCTACGGTATCGATGCTGGCTTTGCCAACCTGAACGGCGGCTGGCGGTGGATGGTCGGGTTGAGCGCGGTGCCTGCCGGACTGCAGCTCGCCCTGTTGGCATTCCTGCCCGAATCGCGTCAGTGTTTGGTTGTCTGTGGCGAACAGCATCCATTGCGCTAACCCCTGGTCGGGGCAGCACGTATCCTGATACGAAGAGGGGACATGGGAGGCGCCTACAGGGTGCTTTCGCGCGTGTACGCGACCGCCACCCCAGAACAAGTCGAGCACAAGGTAGGCGTGCCACGTAAATCGCTCGTGGTCAACTTGACCGTTTGGCGTTCGTCGATGTCCTAGCTCAGCGTCCTGCATGCGGGGGTGCGACAAAGCATCGACATTGCCAACTCGACCACCTTTTGGGAACGACTTGGTTCGATGTTGTGGACCCCAGCCAACCGCCGTGCACTGTGTACGTTTTTAGACCTGCACTACGCCCCACCTGAGGTCCCACTAAACGTACGTCACGTACCACCCACAAAGCTGTCGCTTGTGGCATGCAGGCATTTCAACAACTGTGTGGATTCAACACGCTCATGTATTATTCGGCGTCGCTCTTTGAGGAGATCGGGTTTAATCAACCGACGGCGGTTGGACTGATCATTTCTGGGACTAATTTTTTGTTTACCCTGGTGGCGTTCAAGTGCGCTTCCTGTTCTATCGGTTGGCGGTTGGCCGTGCTCCGCTGACGTATGTTATGTGTAGGTGGATCGACAAGGTGGGGCGGAGGAGAATCATGCTATGCTCTGCCCCCGGAATGATCGTCGGGTTGTCTTTGGCCGCCGTTGCATTCCACTGTGCGCGCCTCTACCTGGACACCCCGTCCCGTGGCTGACGCGCTCGATCATTTTCCTAGTCATGACCAAACACACGGGCAATGTGCTCGTCACAGGGGCACATTATTCGCAAGCCTGGTCCGCAATCGTGCTCATGTCGATGATCATCTTCGTCGCATCGTACGCAAGCGGATTAGGGAACGTGCCTTGGCAGCAGGGGGAATTGTTCGGTCTCGAAGGTACGTACACTGCAGCTCGTTCCTCCGTTCGCGTCGACCCGTCGTTGACACCCCCGCCCCGCCCGTTTCTCTCCGAAACGACCTGTTCGTCGACCCCACAAGTCCGTGGTATCGGTACCTCGCTCGCCACGGCGACCAACTGGAGCGCGAACCTGCTCATCAACTCGACCTACCTCTCGCTCATGGCGGCGATCACCCCATCGGGCGCGTTCGGCTTTTACGCGGGCCTGTGTGCGCTCGGCCTGTGTTTCTGTGTGTGCTGTTTCCCCGAGACGGCTGGGCTGAGTTTGGAGGAGGTCCGGTGGGTGTTTGAGGACGGATTCGGGATCAAGCGGAGCGGGCAGTTGAGGGAGGCAAAGCGGGCTATATCGGCGGGGGCGCAGCGGAGGGACGACGCGGACAAGGAAGGCGGGAGTGGGTAGGGGGGCGGTCGAATGACTGCGAGGGGAAGGGGTATTCCGAGGCAAACAAAGGGCTGTCATATTCCCAACGGCGGAAGTCGTTCAACGTATACAGATGGCACCAATGATTAGTATGATGTATGACTATTTTGTACTAGGACTCACTGGGACACTAGCCAAGGGTATGGTCGTGTCGTGCTGAGGAGCTTCAGCTCGATCCCTCGGTTACATTGCAAAAAAATCCACGGAATCGACAGACACGAGTGTTTCGCGATTGATTACTTGAACATCAAGCAGAATGCTTGTCACGACGTTGGATCTCTGCATACCACCATAATCCTATTGTGTCGTTGCATGTACGTTTGGTGTTGCAAACGTTGATATCCGATGTCACGGACACTGAAAGAGCAGCGTCAATGGAGTCAGCGTCACAGCTAATTTCCAGTGTCCATCAGCGGACGCTATGGATGATTACCCCTTGTTTCAGCGTCACGGGCACTTTCGAATAGCGCACTTACTTTTTGCAGCGCGGTCGATTGCGCTTATGTGGTCCCCCCAAGGTGGACGACCAACCTCCTCACGCCGACGAGTTCATTCAATTGGTCGGGTATACACCCAGCATCTCCTTGGTGCTCCAGGCAGGCGTCCCCTTGGCCGAGGGTGAGAGGACGACGTGACAACCCCCCCCGACTCGGAGGGCATTATACCGTCTCGGTCGCGAACGCAGACGGGCGAGGACGAGGCAAGGTGCTAATTGATGGCGTGCGTCTCGCTGAGCGATTTGAGCCAGTCGGTGTTGTGCAGCAATGCCGTCGAGATGTTCGGCACAGAGGTGCGAGTTGGCAGTAGCTGGATGCACGGGGCTTGCCATACGGGTGTGCTGAGTAAGCGCGTGTGCTAGTCTGATCCGAGTTGGCACTTCCGAGATGCTCAGTGGCAGCGCTCAACGTTCAACTGCAGCCTCACCGCGATTCACAGATGAGTGCGTTGCATATTTTTCACGGATAACCTCGCGTCCTTCAGAGCCATCATTCTTTGAATCAGTGGTTCATTGATGTCACGAGTGGCTCGAGCCCGATCATGACTGCCTATGTTTTTCCAAGGTCGCTAGTTCGTCTCGTGCACGTCCCTGGCGCGTGCATGTCACGACCTTTTAACTAATCATTGGATAGTAAGATTCACAAAAGTACGTTTATTTAGTGATATGGATGAGCGAAGTCGTCTATCGAGGGCGGCCACAGCACCAAATCATTTGGATTCCGCATGCGTATCGTCCAGGTATTCTGCAGGAGGTCATCGATGCAGGACATGCCGTATTGAAAAATACAGAGCTCAAGAGCCCTTGGGAGTGGTGGCGTTGGAGGCCATGATGGTGTGGATTCGACAAAAGGACCAACGTACCCAGGCGCGACTGCCAAAAGGCTAGTATCACTTCATCAAGCGTGGTTCTTCATTTGCGCATGGCTATTTCCGCTCACGTTTTCCAGTTTGGATTCGGGGAGTTTCGAGTTGGCAAGCTTCTGTGGAGTTGAAGTTGAGTTGGCGTTCCTTGCGTCATGTCATACAATCAACAGACGTCGTATACGATGCAGCCGAGGTCGGAATTAGTGGGACCAGTCAGAAATGCATTTGGGTCCGGCCAGGCAGTCGTTCAACTCGTCAGCTGCATATATGGAGACAGTTATATGCGAATGGATTGGTTTATTCTCCTAGCTGAGCTTTTCAGGGATGGTTGACAACTGAATTCAACGATTGACAATACAGCCACGTCCGCTACGCGTCGTGTCAACAGGACATTTTCAACAGCTTAGCCCCCCAGATCAGCCCCATCCAGCAACGCGATCTGAAGGCGGACTCATAGCACATCCTCATTCCTCGACAATATCCTATGACCGTATTGAGCACTGTTTTCCCTCCTGGCTGTCGCTGGATGACCTCACTGCTGAAACTCGCTTTAGTACACAGTCTAGCCAACGATGTCTTCAACTCGGAGAGTGCGTTACAAGTCATCTAGTGTATGGGAAATAACATTACCGAGTCCTCGACTACCAACGTGTCACATCAAGGGCTATGTTTCACATTTTTACAACCAGCCGGGAACA
>JBBPKP010000198.1:0-14269 GCA_038089335.1 Boletellus aff. obscurococcineus | reverse complement strand
TCATACCCTATCCTTCACAGTGGCAGGGGGTCGCCCCACCGATCTGGCTCATCACCATAATCGTCGTTTACCGGTCGACTCCAATGACATCGCTGGAAATAGCGGAAGAAATACGCTCCATATTCCCCGGAACAGAGGAGCTCATCGTCCAGTACATTTCCGGATACCTCGTCGACGATGCCGGTGAGGACGAGGACGTCCTCCAGGTGGCCAATGACCTCCTCTCTTCTCTCGCGCAGGACCGTCCAGACGACGTGCAAAAGCTGATGGCCCGTCTCCGTGATCTGCTCTCCGAGCAGCTGGCTGCCCGTGCCCTGAGCAGTGCCCGTCCAAAGCTGATGAAGCTCGACAAGGTCGTCGATTTGAGTAAGATCGGCGCAATATCGACCACGATCGGTCTCGGGGAGGGCGTCGACCTCGAGAGCATCAACAAGGGAAAGTGAGTGCTCTTGTTGCGGGCTGCCTTTCTTCTGTGCGTGTGTGTGCGCGCGTATGCAAGGGGGGGGGTAACCAGCGTGAAGCGATGATACGAACGTGCGTTGCGCATAGGGCATCCCGTGTCGACGTCAAGAAGCTCGAAAAGCAGGAGGCGAAGCTCAAGGTGCGGGCGCCGCATCTGCCGGGCGTGGTCATAGGCGAGCTCACCGTTCTTGCACAGGCCAAGATCGAGAAACGTGCACGCAGGGATCTGTACGAGGGGTCCAAGCTGCTCGATCAGCATCGCAAGCAGGTGCGTCGTTTCTCTGATGGTCGGGGATTCATCTCATGCACTCGTGAACCAAGCAAAACTACGAGGAAATGTTCATGAAGGTGAGCTCGTGTTTGGCGTGATGCTGTCGGGGCGGATGTGACGCTCGCACCCGTTAGATCAATCCCATCGAAGCCGCTGCCGCCGCAAAGAACAAGAGCAAGGACATCCATCTCCCCTCTATCGACGTCAACTTTGCTTCCAACCGCATCCTGTATGCTCATATTTCTCGCGGGGACCGTGTGCTAACGTATTCTCCTAGATCGGGTGCAAGCCTGACGCTCGCGTATGGTCGTCGGTATGGTTTGATCGGACGAAACGGTGGGTATCTTTACTGGCGAACGATATCTCCTCCCATGACGCCGAGCGACCAGGCGTCGGAAAGTCGACCTTACTTCGGCACATCGCCATGCGCGAACTGCCGATACCAGCACATATCACTATTCTCTTTGTGGAACAGGAGGTCTGTCTTTTGACGTTCTCCTGCAGGGTGCTCACCATAGCCCAGATTGTTGGCGATGATACCACGGCCCTCGATTCTGTTCTGAAAGCCGACGTTTGGAGGGACCACCTGCTGAGAGAAGAAACGCTTCTCAATGCCAAGCTTGCCGAGCTCGAAAAAGAGGGAGACGACAAGCGATTCGAAGACGCAAGAGAGGAGGCCTCGGGGAGGCTGGCTGAAGTACACGCTCGATTGACCGAGATGGATGCGGAAAGCGGTCCTTCCCGGGCTGCGGCACTTCTCGCTGGTCAGTCGAGTAGGCCGACAGCGAGTGGACTGACACCATACCGCCTCTTACAGGCCTCGGGTTCTCTGAAACGGATCAAACAAGACCGACGAAGTCTTTTTCAGGAGGCTGGCGGTGGGTAGCATTATCGCGGTTTGGAATGGACGTCGCGTGCTCACATTCACTCAGCATGCGTCTAGCACTCGCTCGAGCACTATTTGTAAAGGTATAGATCCTTGGGAGTTGGCACTCGTATCTGCGGCCGACTGACGTCCTGGTAGCCAGCTCTGTTGTTGCTTGATGAGCCTTCCAACCACATCGATCTGAACGCATTGGCATGGCTTGAAGACTATCTCCAAACTTGGCAAGGAACACTTCTCGTCGTATCGCATGATCGTGCATTCTTGTGAGTTTGGCACTGCCCTGGCTGGCTTTTCGTTTGCAAACGGGTGCTGGTTGCAGGGATGCTGTTGCGACTGACATTATCCATCAGCACTCTGGGCGCTTGGATTATTACAAGGGGTGGGTGACGGCTTTTTCTAGCGACATCATGTACCCTTGATTCCTTTCAGAAACTTCACCCAGTTCTACTCTACCAAGTCAGAACGCGATCGGAACATGCGGAAAGAGTATGAGGCACAGATGGAGTATCGCAAGCACTTGCAGGCATTTATTGACAGGTGGAGGTACAACGCTAATCGAGGTAGGCCGCTGTGCATGTCTCCGGGTGCGTGCCCGGTTTGATGTCACGGTCGTCTTCAGCTGCGCAGGCGCAAGCGAGAATCAAAATTTTGGAAAAGGTCGGTGGTTCGGAGTCGGTTTCAAATCGTCTCGCCTACGGTGAACGTATCCAGCTCCCGGATCTTCAGCCGCCAGAAGAAGATGAGAAGGAAACATTCAAGTCTGTGACCTCTTGTCACCTTGCGTCGTCCGTGTTCTGACGGTGCGTCGGTGTAGATTTCCGGACACTGAAAAGATACCGCCGCCGTTGTTGCAATTGTCAAATGTCAGCTTTGGATACAGCGCGGATAAAATCCTTCTCAAGAACGTCGACATTGACGTTGGGCTAGATTCTCGAATTGCCGTGGTGGGCCCGAACGGGGCGGGAAAGTCGACGCTGTTCGTGCCCGAAATCTAGTTCCTTGTTCGACAGACTGACGAGAACGCTAGCGTCAAGTTGTTGACTGGGGAATTGAGACCTCTAAGTGGGGAGATGAACAGGAATGGTCGCTTGCGAATGTAAGTATCCATGTCGTCCATGGACCGAAGCTAAGTGTTTAGTGCAGAGGCTATTTCGCTCAACACCACGTCGACACGCTCAACCCTGCAATATCGCCCGTTCAATTCTTGGCTTCCAAGTTCCCTGGAAAGACCGAACAGGAATATAGAAGTCACCTGGGAAATTTCCAGATAAGCGGCATGACAGGGTAGAGTCTCTCTCGTCTTTTACGCCATTTGGATTGGATAGAATCGGCGTGCTCAGGTTGCAGTTGATCGGTACGTTATCTGGAGGTCAGAAATCCCGCGTGGCGTTCGCGGCGCTGTCGTTGATGAACCCGCACGTTCTGTTGCTCGACGAACCGACGAACCATCTCGATATCGAGGTCCGTCTCCACCCTGTTGGACTTCCTCTGGCGCACGGGGACACGCTGACGGATCCACTGCAGGGTCTCGATGCACTGATGGCAGCCCTGTATTCATGGAATGGTGGCGTGGTCATCATCTCGCACGACGAGCGGTTTATTACCAACGTGGCAAAAGAGGTAACGTCGTATTCCCATGTGGATGACTGCGATGTGCTGATCGAAACTGCAAACGACCAGCTTTGGGTGTGTGCGGATGCGACGGTGGCCAAATTCAAAGGCGATGTCCAGGCTTACAAGGTATGTGCCAGCGAGGGCGTCGCGCGTCCTTCGCGCTGTGTTTGACGTGGCAGCGACTGACGGGCTCGCTTAAAACAGAGTCTGATCGTGAGCAATATCAAAATGCGGCCGTGAGCGTCGACGGTGGGGTTGGGCTGGCAGCCTTCGATTCGTGGGAGTATACGGTGAACCCAATGAGTCCAAGCGTGTTTACGGAGAGCCGTACTCTACAAAATCCACGCTTGAAATCATGTGGGAGCGTTCGAAGCGAGCGTGTGGTACGCAAAGGGGGGGCCGTCGCTGTCGGCCGAGATAGAAGCGTGATGGGGAGGGAACCTGGAGACTGCGCTATGGATGGTTCGAAGGAAGTCATTGATCGAATGATCGGTCGATATGCGCTCACGCTGTTTGGCCGCTTGGTGCGAAGGGCAAGCTGATTGGGTCTTCCACTTTGGGCCGGTCTGGCAATCAGAAGTGGTAGGGTGCACCTTCCCTACCGTTGTGACAGCGCAATGGCCCAAGCAACCTCCCCCAATTGTCTACCTGACAATGGCTGGAATACGTTTAGCCTTGCGAGCGAGATGCTGCCACTCGTCAGGATGAAAAAGGAGTACGAGTCGGGGGCATACAGGAAAAATGACACGTTGATATCAGAGCCTGTGGCCTCCTACCTTTTTTAGGTATGCTTGTGTTAGATCATCATCAGTATGCTTACTTGCCCTTGCTTAGTTTTCAGGACTCGTAGGTACCATGAATGCTATGTAGTAGTGAGTCGGTCTAAGCGGATGACATCGGCTGCCACCAGTGATCGGGATCCGGAGCAGCAGCTACGGGATCACGTGATTAGCCCAACGAACGCGTCGATGATTGCAGTCAAACGTGTTCCACCACGCGTTCACAAACGCAACGCGACTTTCAACGATGAGCTCGTCAGAAGGCGAGAATTTTGATCTCGACAATGTCTCTGGCACTGAGAGCGACGACTACTCTCCCCCGGAAAAGAAAACCGTGAATCACGCTCCGTCTTCTGCGACATTACCCCGTGCTTACCTTGCCATTCGAACGCGCTAGGCTAAAGCTCCCAGCAAGAAAAATGCACCAAAACCCGCTCCCAAGGTGACCAAGTCTGCTCCGAAACCCAAAGCGGCTCCGAAAAGGAATGCGCTCGCAGCCAAGGACGATAACGCCAACGAGAGCCCCTCAGATGTCGACGGAGATGACAGTGACTTTGGTGGCGAGAACCCCTCGCGAGCTATGGCCCCCGAGGCGAAAGGAAAGAAGAAAACGGCGTCAGAAACATACACAAAGGTGCACGTTACCTGGTCCACGGGCGATGCTTACTTACCCTGTGCCTGTACCAGTTGACTCAACTCGAGCATATTCTCAAACGGCCTGATTCGTATATTGGGAGTGTGGAGACCATCACTCAGTCGATGTGGACGTATGATTCTACGAACCATCGCGTGGTACATCGTGAAGTCAAGTATGTCCCGGGCTTTTTCAAGATAGTGGACGAGATTCTAGTGAATGCTGCGGATAATAAGGCATGTGTACTGCTCTATCCGACTCTTTTTTTACTTAAACCCCCTGAAGATCAATGATCCCAAGATGGACACACTCAAAGTCAATATCGACGTCGACGAAGGAACGATATCCGTCTACAATAATGGTCGCGGTATACCCATCGAGATCCACAGCAAGGAAAAGATCTACATTCCCGAGCTCATATTTGGTCACTTGTTGTCATCTTCCAACTACGACGACGACGAGAAGAAGCTTACGGGCGGTCGTAATGGTTACGGTGCCAAGCTCGCCAACATTTACTCCCATGAATTCACCATAGACACCGCCGACAAGAACACGAGTCAAAAGTACAAACAGACATGGTCGAATAACATGAGTAAATGCGGAGCCGCTAAAATCACCAAAAACAGCAGAGGGGAGGAGTATACCAGGGTCACCTTCCGGCCAGACTTGAAGCGGTTTGGGATGGAGCGTATCGATGAAGATACACTGTCTCTTCTCAAGAGGCGCGTCTATGACATGGCTGGTACCGTTAAAGATGTCAAGGTCTATCTTGATGACGAACGCCTGAAAATCAAGAACTTCAAACAGTATGTGGAAATGTACCTTGAATCCGCCGCAGCCGAAGCGGCCGCAGGTTCTGGGGGTGCTGCGCAGGCGAAACCGTCTATAATCTACGAGCAAATTGGTCCGCGTTGGGAGGTCGCTTTCTCCGTCTCGGAAGGGTCGTTCCAACAGGTCTCATTCGCAAACTCGATTGCAACCATCAAAGGCGGCACCCATGTCGTGTATATGGCCGACCAAATCGCCAAGAATCTAATCACTGCCATCGAGAAGAAGAATAAGGCTGCCAAGGTCAAGCCTGCGCAGATAAAAAACCACATGTGGATCTTCGTGAATGCTCTCATCGAGAATCCGACCTTTGACAGTCAAACGAAAGAGACCCTAACGTTGACTGCATCCAAGTTTGGGACAAAGCCGGTTTTATCTGAAGACTTTATGAAGAAGGGTTTGTCCGAGCCCTTTTTGTGATCTCAAGACTGACAGAACGCTTGTCAGTGTTGAAATCGTCCATTATCGACAATGTGTTAAACTGGGCAAAGTTCAAGGCCGACCAACAAATCAAGAAGACCGACGGCTCAAAGCGCAACCGGCAAGTAGTCGCCGTCTATGTGCTTTTTCTGTCCTGACCTTGTGATAGTCTCACCGGCATAGCCAAGCTATCCGACGCCAACAACGCTGGAACAAAAAGCGCCCATCGATGTACCCTCATCTTGACGGAAGGAGACTCTGCCAAGGCTCTCGCAGTCGCTGGTCTTGGTGTCGTCGGACGCGATAACTTCGGAGTCTTTCCCTTGCGTGGTAAGATGCTGAATGTGCGAGACGCGAAACACGACCAAATCATGAAGAACGAAGAGATTCAGAACGTCAAGAAAATCATGGGACTTCAACACAACAAAGAGTATACGAACGTCAGCAGTTTGCGATACGGCCGGCTGATGATTATGACTGATCAGGTCGGAATTCGGTCCTCTCATAGGACTGGACGCTAACTTTGAAGCCCTGATATAGGATCACGACGGTTCCCATATCAAAGGCCTAATAATCAATTTCTTGGACCACTTCTACCCTTCATTGCTTAAAATCCCCCATTTTCTTGTCGAGTTTGTGACACCCATCGTGCGGGCCACTAAAGGAAAGCAACGAATCGACTTCTTCACCATCCCCGAATACGAGCAATGGCTGGAGGCGACGCCGGATGCACACAAATGGGACTCAAAGTACTACAAGGTTCGTTAGCACTACGATTTCTGGCAGTGTCTTGTTCATTGCAAACTGTGACAGGGTCTTGGGACGAGCAGTGACGCCGACGCGCGCTATTACTTCAGTAACATGCAGAAGCTCATGATCCCATTCGCCTCTACTCAGGATGGCGACAAGGAACTCATCGAGCTGGCATTCAGCAAGAAAAAAGCGGACGACCGGAAAGAATGGCTGCGTCAGTTCAAGGTAGGTCGAATACCTCGTGTGCCGACATTGTTTGACTCGCCTCAGCCCGGGACGTATCTTGATCACAACATAGATGAGATCCCGCTCTCGGATTTCATCAACCGAGAGCTGATCCTGTTCTCGATGGCCGACAATATCCGATCTATACCCTCGATGGCGGATGGCCTCAAGCCTGGTCAACGAAAGGTGATCTGGGGCTGTTTCAAGCGCAAGCTCAAGAGCGAGATCAAGGTCGCTCAGCTCGTCGGTTATATTTCTGAAGTGTCAGCCTACCACCACGGTGAAAACTCCCTGACCATGACGATCGTCAACCTCGCTCAAGACTACGTCGGCTCAAACAACTTGAACCTCCTCCTGCCCAACGGTCAATTCGGAACGCGCGACATGGGTGGTAAAGACTGTGCAGCGGCTAGGTATATCTTCACTGAGCTGGCTCCCTTGACGAGAACGCTGTTCAACCCGGCCGATGAACCGTTATTGACATATCTGAAGGAAGACAACGACTGGATCGAGCCGGAGTACTACATGCCTATCATCCCGATGGTGCTCGTCAACGGCGCAGAGGGAATTGGCACAGGTAAGAACCAGTTTTTTGGGGCACCGATGTGGTACCGAGCATGAGACGAATAGGCTGGAGCACTAATATCCCTTGCTACAACCCGGAGGATATTGTCGCCAATCTACGGCGGCTTATGGCTGGCGAAGAGCAGACTCCTATCCTCCCTTGGTGGCGGGGCTTCAAGGGTGCTATCAAGAAAGTTGGCGAGCACAAGTACGACGTCGCCGGTGTCGCGACCAAGATCAATGATACGACCGTTGAAATCACTGAGCTGCCCATTTACAAGTGGACGCAGGCATTCAAAACCGAATTGGAAGCCATGATCGGCGAGAAAGAAGACGGTGCTATCAAGGTATTATATTCGTCTACATACCCCTGTAGTTCATTGAGAAACATGGTATATAGGACTACAAAGAACATCATGACAACGTCAACGTCCACTTCGTCGTTACGATGGCTGCAGAGGAACTCAGAAAGGCGGAAGAGCAGGGGTTGATCGAGTTCTTCAAGTTGACAGGCAAAATCAATACGAACAACATGATCTGTTTCAACCTCGAAGGAAAAATCCAGAAATACTCCTCTCCCGAGGAGATCATTGAAGAGTTCTACCCTCAACGCCTGGTGTATTATCAGAAGCGAAAGGTGGGTGCAGATTGGTTAGATATTTCCTGACGTTGACGGGGACTACAGGATTACATGGCCAACGAGTTACAACTACAGTTCGAGAAGCTCTCCAACCAGGCACGTTTCGTGAAGTTGATCATCGAGAAAGAGCTTGTCGTGTCCAACCGCAAGAAAGCAGATATCGTGGCTGACTTGCGGAGGTTCAAGTTCCGTCCGTTTCCCAAGGTATCCAAAGCCAAAGCAGCGGGCGAGACCGAGGACGTCAATCCTGATGAGGACGAGGACGCTGCAGACGCTGCTGCTGGCTCGACGGATTACGACTACCTGTTGGGAATGGCCATTTGGAGTTTGACGAAGGAGAAGGTATGTTTTGGTGGGTCCTTGTTCTCGACTCAGTTGTTCTACCCGGGGACCACCAGATCGAGAAACTCCTGCAACAAGCCGCGTCCAAGGAGAAGGAACTCCTCGCAGTGCTGGAGCGGACTCCAATCTCACTTTGGAATGAGGACCTGGACACATTCCTTCTGGAATGGAAAGTGAGCGAATCAAGCTGTCGTCTTCCGCAGCACAGTGAATTGTCTATCGCAGAAATCGTGCCAAGAGTTTGAGAACAAAGTTACGCTCGACGCCAACGGGAAAAAGGTGAAGAAGAAGCAGGCTACGCTAAAACACCGGAAGTCGTTGACTGGGCAGAAAGCTTTCGGATCGGACGACTCGGAGGACGATTTCAAGCCCACCAAGGCCGTGGCAAAGAAGAAAGCGGAGCCGAAGTCGAAGCCTGCTGCCGCGGGTCCCTCGAAGAAGGAGAGCGAGGACGAGAAACCTGCTGCACCTCCCAAGGAGCCGCCCGTCAAGAAAGTATTCGCCAGGGCGAAGCCGGCCTCGGAAATTGAGGTGTCGGAAGTGCCCGTGAAGAAGAGGGCTGTGGCGAAGAAACCTCTCAAGGTTGACTCGGACTCGGACATTGAAATGCTTGATTCGCCGGCCGTGCACGCAAAGGGGAAAGAGAAAGCGAAGGATGAGGATGCAACGAAGCGCAAGTCGTACGTCTATTGTCTTTGGCAGAGAGATTGTGTCTGACCCGAGGTCGCAAGGTCCGTCGATGACGATGAGAGTGATGAGGAGGCGTATGTCCGGCCCGCAGCAAAGAAGACACGTACGACACAGGTTGCCGTGACTGATTTCTTTGGCAAGGCTGGACCATCGGAAGGGACGAAGAAAGCCACAGCGCGGAAGCCCTCGGGGAGCAAACCTGCGGCTGCGAAGAAGCCTGGACCGAAGAAGAGAGTGGAAAGCGATGAGGAGGTGGAGATGGAGGAGATGATAAGCGAGGCTGTGGAGGCCCGGCCGGCTGCGCCAGCACGCACGGCGAGAGGGAAGACGAAGAAGTACGTCGAGGTTGAGTCGGATAGCGCGAGCGAGATGTAGCACTGTACTAACTAAGACTGATATGGAAAGCACGTGAACGCGACAAGCGAGTGTATTGTCAATTTTGCTACTTTTTCTCCATCGCGCTCGGGTCGACGTTGGCGTGCGGCGCCTTTTGTCTCTGAGAATGACGCTCCCAGCCCCTCCTCGTCTGACCCTCCCCCCGCTCGCGATGCACCAGCCCGTCTTCTCCCCCGCACTCCAGCAGTCTTTCCACCACCCGCCCTTCCAGATCCAACCGCCTTCCATCCAGACGCCAATGCAGCCCTTCTTCCCCCCACATCCCCCAAACGCACCTAGCCACCCAACTTACCAGCATCACAAGGGACACTCGAGCATTGCCCACTTCCCCGGCTTCCCACCACCTCCCGCCGTTCCCATGACGCCTCTCGGACAGACCTTTCCAATCGTCGCGCCGCCATTCGGCCAGCCGTTTATCCCAAGGAACAGACGTGCACCGAGCATTAGCACCGGAGGTCCTCCGAAGGCTCCCTTGGGTGGCCCGGGTCGCAAACACAGCCCGCTGCCCCCCGTTGCCCCACTGCCTGCTCAAAAGGGGAAAAAGATCATTATCAACATCCCGGTCGAGACGATACCTGGCATGGACGGCCTGCCGGCGACACGCCCCCCGTGGGCGCGCACACCCATGCCCACGACAAGCCATGAAGAGCCCGTGGTGATACCCCCGGAGATCTCGTCTGCAGACCCATACCCTCCGGACAACTGGCGACACCATATTCCCGATACCGTCGACGTGTTTTTACCCGGAAAGGTGTGCAACACGTCTCGTGTGAGTGCATGTCTCGCTAACTAGCCTTCCTGCCAGGTCGCCTGGGACGCAATTAGGAAACGGGTTATTGAAGAAAAGCTGGAGAAACTGGGTGTAGAACGAGGTATAGGTGTTCATGCCCCACATGCTCGTGCCACCTCGGTCAGTGCCTCGTTGAGTTGGCACGGAGATTTGCGTGCTCATCCCTTTGCAGATATCATCACCGGCAGATCCATCACTGCTCTATTTCAAATTAAACAAGCTGCAGCAGTCCCAGAATGCGTCCGCTGCAAATTCTCTGGCAAGTTCCCCCCAACAAGCATTTGACCTTACGCCCTCTCCTGTATCGCAATTTCCACCGAGACTCCAAAACAGGCATGCTCACAGTCTTTCCCTCGCCCCACCCTATCCACAGTATTTCAATCCGACTGCAGCCTTCAATCCATTTGGCCCTAGCGCCGTTCTGGGTTCTGACACTATTGAGCAGCAGGATATTGAACACCACATAATGTCTCCCATTGGTGGCATTCACGCTCCACAGGGTCGTGTTCCCATGTCGATACAGTCTCTCGCTCCTCCTAGTATCAGTCGTGGAAGCAGTCGACCTGACTTTGTTCGTGGATTTGGTCTCGATATACCAGAAGAGGAAGAACCAGAGGAGGTGCCACTCCCTAACACCGACGTGGATCAACAGTCCGAAAACGGTCTTGGCCTCGTTCGTGCTCCGAGCGAGCCAGCTACTGAGCCCAACAGAACTCCTGTTGCTCAGAGCACCCTGCATTCGAGACACGTTTCGAGGTTATCGCACGCACTCTCACTGCATTCTGTTGGCGGCCTTCATGACGTGGCTCTAGCAGAGCAGGTAGACGTGGTGCCCATCAGAAGTCCTGTAGGCAACCCAACTATTGACGATCTAGATAAGGAGGCTGTTGGTGAGTGGACAGGGTCCGAAGACGTGCGCTTGGATTCGGACGACGAGGTGAGGCTACTCAGCTCCTAGTCCATACATTCGGTACATATCCTCCTTTTATAGGAGAGTATTGGTGAATGGTCCAATCCTTCGGACGAGGAGCAGGCGCGTCAGGAACGGATGCAACGCCGTTTACTTCGCTACAGGAATCTAGAGATGGAGACACCGAGACGCCTGCCCAACTTTCCCGCTCCTCCAAGCAATGTCTTTGGTATGCGGGTTCGCCGCGACTATGACTTGGTCTCGAATCCGAGTGAAGACGGGATGCACGCGGAGCAAAGAGCAGCGTTTCTGGGCTTGGATCCCGTGGACTTCACTCTCGGCCCGTCATCCACTTCGACTCCGGGGCGTCGACCCCTTCCACCCCTCCCGCATTCCAGAGATCCTTCTGCGAACTTCGGCACCCACGACCACGATCCAGTGGCAGTACACTCGTTCCCTGGCTCCGGTCAACCGCTCGAGCAGCGTATCGTACCTCCCGCTCCACCTGCCACGCTCAATCCACTTGCAGAACCGTTCGTGTTTGGTGCCAACCGGCGATCAGGTCCTTGGGGGTCTTCGGACGGGGTTCCTCCGCCGCCAGCGCCAACAACGGGTCACGCCCGGTTGCCCTCGTTTGGGAAACCGCTTAACGCAGCTGCACTGGAATTCAAACCAGCCGGATTCACTTTCCGTCCCCCAGGCGGACCACAGCTCACTCTCCCTACTTCACCTACCTCGCGCCCCCTTCCTACCCCACCCGTCAAGCCTTCGCCGCCGACACGTGCTCAGCAAGGTAGAGAGAAGAGGCAGCGACGTGGTTCACACACCACTTCAACTGACGACGGAGGCGGTGACAGCGGAAAAGAAAATATGGCATCGTTCCGATTTCCGGCAGTGGGTGAGACATCTCACAGCATTTTCCGCAGTACATCTAGTTTGCCGCACGCATCCGAATCCCAGAATTTGCACACGAGTGGCGGTCCATTGCAACCACTCACTTCCTCTGGCTTCTCAAGCAACACGATGCGCCGTGTTGAGGAACCGGAAGAAATTGGGTCTGAGGATGACCTCTCTGATGATGTCGGCGAGGAGTCCAAGAACGACGGAGAACGTCTTCCCGTACTTCCGGTCCCGAAGTCAAAACGTGCACCAATCCCCCTGGATTTCAAGAGTGCTCAGACCAACACTGTTCCAGCTGGCGTATTCAAAGCCCTAGTTGGTGATGAAAAAACGCGACGAACCGTTCGCTCGCGACTTGGCTCCCGCGAGATTTTGGAACACTCGCAGCGTCCTTCCCTCGACGATTTCGCAGTACCAGCTATTTCCATGTCTGCGAACAGATCTCGGTCGCGCTTCGTCACCGATCCCGGTCTCAAGCCCGAGGGCGCTGAATCGCCAGACATCTTCACCCCTGCCATTAAGCGTCATTCATCGTTGCCTGCCATGCACAGTGCGCAAAATTCGTCCCTCTCCAACGTCTCCATACCTGCTCTCAATCTCACAAAGCGTCTTGAGGCACAAGCACTGGAAGACAAGCTAACAGCGTTATTAGACGAGAAGTTCCAGATGATTCTCTCCGAGATTGCCAAATCTCGTGGTGCAGCCGCGGCCTCCATTAGCCCCGCCACCGAGGACGCGATCGCAGAAGTTATTACCCTCTTCCGGACACAGCTTCAAGAGTCTGCAGCGAAGGGGCTGGAGGACAGTCAGATGGATGCACGTGGTGAGCTTGACCTCGAGCTTATCCGCGATGTCGTGCAGCAAGGCCACGCCGAAAACCTTTCGGTCTTGCAAATGGAACTCCGTGAGGCCATCTCCCAACTTCAGCCTATACCCGCACCACCGAACAATGTGGACCTCGTCCCACTCATCGATCAGATTAATCACCGTAATTTGCAGGTCATCCTCAATACCCTCGCCCAGCTTTCAAGCAAGATTGACAGTCGACCCTTTGCGGATCAATACGAAAAGGACTCGTTCATACAGGAGATTTTGACTGCTTTCGGTCCACATCTAATGGCCCTACGCCCAGAAACAGTCGATTACGATACGCTTACAGCCAAGCTTAGCCAGGCGGTCAAGCCGAACATTGAGCAGCTTATTGATCTCGCTGCAGACAAACGCGAGACAGCGGGCCTCATTGTAGAGAGCCTCGTTCCCTTGCTACCCCCGCCGTCCTCACTGGATATGAGCGCAGTGATCGCCCAGATTACTTCCGACGTTCGTCGAGTCATCGCACCGATTGACGCGCATGAGATCAAGGAGCAAGTCGCCGACCTCGTCGTTGAGCGCCTTGACGCTCGTCTTGTCAACCGCGATAAGGCGTTTAATGTCGACTCAGTCTCGAGCAGGATTACCGAGAGTATACTTGGAGGTTTACAACCCATTAAAGACGTCGCGCCCAAACTTGATACATTGGCGGAGTTCCAAGCAACGCTATCGACCCAGAATGACGATCTCGCTTCGAAATATGCCGACCTGTCCACTCTCGTGTCTGGCATTCCACCTCACTTTGAGAACTTGAAATGTACTGTTGAAAGTGCCATTGCATTGTTGGCCGAGCCATCGCGGTCAACAAGTTCCGAGACAAATGAAGCAATCCTCTCTGCTCTACGCCTGCTCCAGTCCTCTGTGGAAGCCACTGCGAACGGGCAGAATTCGATGCTCGCACAAAAGGACGATGACGCTGCTCTGCAAAAGTCACTCCATCAAGACCTCACCGATCGCCTAAATTCTCTTCCAGAGTCACTTAACGCTGCCGTAACTGTGTTACAAAATGCACATGCAGAATTCGCAGTCTCGCGTGATGCAGCAAAGTGCGACGCTGAAGAAATTCGTAAGCTAAAGGCATCAAACAATGATCTTCAAGTGCAGCTTGCGAAAGCGCGCGGCGCGCACGGTCAAGTCCGTGTTGAGAAGGATAACTTGACCGAGCGAATCAAGGACATCGAAAATGACCGTGATAGGCAGCGCGAGCGGGTGAGCGAGTTGCAAGCTGCAGTGAACACCCATGCATCAGAGGTTTCGGCGGTGGAGCTTCGTAATTCGGAACTTGAAGATGCGCT
>JBBPKP010000197.1:0-16486 GCA_038089335.1 Boletellus aff. obscurococcineus | reverse complement strand
CTGTTATGTTAAAGAAGCACTCTGAAAAACCACCATCTCCACCCACCTTGCTCAGGAAGCCAGGACTAAAGACATTATCCTACCAACTGCTTATGAAGAATTCAAGGACATGTTCAGAGATCCACCCGTTGAACAGTTACCCCCAGAACGACCCTACAATTATGAAACTATCCTAGTAGAATCCTTCACCCTACACATTACAAAACCTTCCCAGTTGAACCCCAAAGAGTTGACCACCTGCCGGGATTTCATAGATGAACAGCTCAAGGCTGGGTAGATTGTACCTTCTAAGTCTCCCCCTTTTTCTTTGTAGAGAAAAAAGACAGATCCCTTTGACTATGCCAGGATTACTGGCATATGAACCAGCATACCGTAAAAAATGCCTACCCCCTCCCGTTGATCTCAGAACTCATTGATAAGCTGAAAGACTTCTTAATTTTCACCAAATTTGATATCCGTTGGGGGTACAACAATATCTAGATCAAAGAGACCAACTAATGGAAAGTAGCATTCATCACCCCATTTGGATTATTTGAACCCACCGTCATGTTCTTTAGCTTATGCAACTCTCTGCCTGTTAAGAAATGTAACATTGCCCTGTAGTATTACATAATTTTTCCCTATTTTTCCTCTATTTTTCTCATTTTATTTCATATTTTTACTTCTTACTATACTTTATTAGCAGCCTTCACTACCACTAATTCCTACAGTGATCACATGACAGGTCACATGACACTTCCCACAGTCACATGATATTTGTACACTTTCCCACAAAAGACCCCTCCATTTCACATCTTCACATTTCACTTTGAACATATCTTTATAATTATGAAATCATAGGCTAGACTGCTTACTAATCATCTAGACCCTTATCTATGACATCATAGGCCAGACCTATAACATCACCATGATGTCACTATGATATCATTCCTTATCTATTTGTCATCATTACTAATTATTGCATCATTATGGCACTATATTGCACCATAACCCTATACCCACTTGTTCTAGTTCCTTCCTTACTATATATAAATATATTATTACCATAAAGGGTATAGAAGGCTGTGTTGATACCTTTACATAGTAACTTGTTCCCAGGCTTGCCCTAAATAGGTACCAAATAGGGATAAACATGTAAAATGTATATAAGGCCAATGCGGTGACCAGAGACTCCAGTTGAGTTCTTTTGGTCTTCTCCCCCATCATTATGAGGGGCTATTGCCATAAGAGTAACCCTAACTCCCTCACCTATTGGGTTAAGGTCTTGTAACCTATATAACCCTATCAACCTGATTAACTGGAAGTCATCCTTGGATGTTGGCCCATATGGATGTGGTATCGCTTGGCATCTCTCCTCTCATAGGATAGACCTTGGGGTTTGTTTCACCACCTACCTTCCAACATTTGATGGACAACATTTTCCAGGATTATATAGCAGAAGGATGGTTAATTATCTACATGGATAACATCCTTATCCATTCTGACAATCCCCACATCCATTAGGAATGAACCCAAAAGGTGTTACTACACCTACAAGAACATGCCCTTTTCCTCAAACTATCCAAGTCAATTTTCGATTCAGACATGGTGGAATATCTTGGTCTAGTAGTAAAGCCTGGAGTGGTCACCTTGGACTCCACTAAGTTAACTGTGATCAAGGACTGGCAACCACCCACAACCGTCAAGGCTGTCCAATCCTTCCTGGGTTTCTGTAACTTCTACCAGAAATTCATTGCCAGCTTCTCTAACTTGGCCAAGCCACTCACCAACTTAACAAAGAAGTCATCTGCTTGGAAATGGGAATCCATGCACGAGCACGCTGTTACGTCAACGTAAATGATCTTGCTGTCAAGCATGTCCTTTAGTAGCAATACAAAGTCTGATAGAAGTCCAAGGTCTTGAGTGATGCCAACACACTCAGAGTGAGGAGAGTTACATGGTTAAACATAGATCTAGCTAAGGAATACAGGACAGCTACGATGGGTATTTATAGGGGAGAAAGGGGAAGGCAAACTGGGAGAACAATGGCTGCCAGGTTAGGAGAACAAAGGGGTAGTCTGTATTGAGAGAACAATGGTTACTGTAACGGGGAAAAACAAAAGAGAGGCTAAAAGGGGACATTATGATTCTGTCAATATAGGAGGGGGTCCACTAGTAGTCCTCAATGGTTGTCAAGAGCGTGGTAGTACATGGGTGGGAGCGACAGGTCTAGTGAAGAAAGGGAAGAAAATGTAACATTACCCCCCTGCTGAGCTTGAAATGCTGATTCAAGCCACAGAGGCCACTCATCCATCTGCAACAATGGGAAGGTAGGAGGAGGAGGAGTACTAAGCCAATGAGGAGGGGCCAGCCATGGGTGAGGATGAGGGTGAGCGAGTGGGGGAGTCTGATAGACTATCAGAGGACTTAATAACCAGGGAGGGGTGATGGCAGAGGGGAGACAGTCTGGGCACCAAGAAGAGTTGTCATGTGCAGCAAACTCCTGTATACCCA
The DNA here is from genome assembly GCA_038089335.1 of Boletellus aff. obscurococcineus. Classification (NCBI taxonomy): domain Eukaryota; kingdom Fungi; phylum Basidiomycota; class Agaricomycetes; order Boletales; family Boletaceae; genus Boletellus; species Boletellus aff. obscurococcineus. Next base: position 13,993 of record JBBPKP010000197.1, on the reverse strand, counting down.
GGGTGGTAGCACCAGTTGCAGAAGGGACCAGAATAGGGAGTGGTGTTGTGTTGAGGGTAAATATAATTTTGTTGAGTATGTCCCCATCCATAGCAATTGGGGCAGACCACCTCTGGACATTTGTGCTGGGGGTGCATGGGTTGAGGGAGCTGACAGTTGGGGCATGCATATTCAGGATAGGCAGTGTGGGAGTGAGAGGTGGAAGAGCATTGAAGACAGGGGAGAGGGTCGGGGTTGAGCTCATTGGGGCTTTGTGAGTGAGGGAGGGTGGTTCATTACAGCCTCTGCAGAAGGGCAAATTTCTGGCTTCTCAGGTGAGAGGGTGGTCACTAGGGATGCAGGGGAGAGGACATTCCAGTCAGGAGATGGGGCATTTGAGCATCACAGGAGAATTATGCAGTGGAGGAGGCAGGGCGAGGGGTGAATCTGGTGGTGTCAGGACATCAGCAGAGTGAGGGATGGTTGGGTTAGGGAAATTGAAGAAGTGGGCATGCTCTCAGGGGGTGAAGAGAGCAAGTCAATAATGGTAGAGTGGGTATAATAGATTGTAGGGGAGATCATTGATAATGTTGATGATTCCAACAGAAATAAGCCCATAGAAGGCAATTTCTCTCCTGGAAGAGACCCAGTCAAGGGTTTGGAGGAAGTCTTCATCGTCTGTGAGAGAATCTCATTGATCAGGGTGGTCTGTGATGGTGAGGACAAGCCAGGTGAGGTCTATGTGGGCCATAGCCAGGTCAATGGCTTGGCGAGTAACCCAATGTTCCGTTACCACAGGGAGGAAAAGGATTTCAGCAAGGATGGCAGGGGAAGAGAGAAGGTCAAAGATAAACTCACATTTATGGAATGGGGGAAAGGATTCTAAATGTAGGGGAATCTGTTGGTGATGGGAGGGTAGGGCCATAGCAATGAGGAGATGGTAGAGCAGAGAGGGTACCCACACTACCAACTGTTTGGCAATGTGCAGAGGGCAATGTGGTGGGTCATTCCATGAAAGGGTGAGTATTTGCAAGACCAACTGTGCATTCCATGAGTAGTGAACATGTTGAGGGACAGGGAAAGAAGGAGTGGGATTAGTAAGGATATTGAGTGAAGGATAGACTTTCTTTCTGATGAGGTATAGGGTATCGTTGAAGGAGCTGAAAACATCATCAATCCATGGGGTACTTATGTAGTATCTGTTGAGGAAAGGGGTTCTCCGTTCAGAGGTTGTTGGGGGTTTCCAGGGGTGCTGCATTTGGCAGTGGCTTTGGCAGCACACTCCCTGTCAAGCTCAACTCACTCCCAGAACTGTGCGAGATGGGCAGGGTAGCCGACAATGTCATGGGTTCCTTTTGGGACAGTGCAGGTGTCAGGATCATGTTTTTGTGGACAAGAACACCAGCAGTGAAGTCCAGGGGCAAGTTTGAAGTCATAGATGATGGTTTCTGTGATGATGGGAAAGTCCATCTTGGAGAGGGTGACATATCAGATGGGCACACTTTTAAAGGGGACAAAGAAGCATTAATTTCCTTTTTCACTCCCCTCACTGCCCCCAAGCTTCCTCATTTCTGTTCCTTCTGGCCTGGACAGGTAATGGGGCGACATAATTGTTCATCTCCCAAGGGCTGTTAGTGGACATATTAATCTCCCATGTCCAGGCCTTTGCCCTTCCCCCTCCTGTTATCTCCGTCATTGTTGTATGCCCATCCTAGAACCTCATCCTTGAGATGGTCCCAGGGGTTTGCTCCATCACAGAATACACTACCCTCACTACATGCCATTCCAAGAACAGCCTGATCACCCAATAGGTGACAAGGCTAGTGAGGAGGGTGAAAAAGAGAGTGAGGAGGGAGGGGGTGGATAAGGTGATGGTAATGGAGGACATGGTGGGGTGGGTTGTTGATGGTGGTATGACAGATAGGGAATTGCTGTGGTTGGGCAGACTTATATAGTCATAAAAGACCTGAGGAGCTGATTAAGTTCCATTCCAGCTCCCATATATTCTTAGAGGAAGGATAACCCCACCATTTGATAAGATATTCATGTCGGGTAGGGGAGCCATGATGAGCTAGAATCTCTTTGACTTCATAGACTTCCTCATTGTTTATGATATCAGGTGGGGATTGGAGGAAATTAGGGCTGTGTTCAGTTGTTTCCATATAAGAATAAAGTAGGGAGGTGTGGAAATTTAGGTGGATCTTCCAGGAAGCAGGGAGTCATAATCGATATGTTAATGGGGATAACACTTCTCTATTTTGAAGGGTCCAAGGCGATGGGGGGAGAGTTTTGGGAAGGCATGGGTGAGCTTTAGATTGGTGGTGTCAAGCCAGACCTTTGTTTCTACTTTCCAAGTTGGGGTCTTTCCACAATTGTGTTATTTCATGTTGAGCTGTGTGAGGCGATGTGCTGCTAGGGCATCATCCCTGGCCTTTTCCAAAAGGGTGAGGCATTCTGTAAGAGCTGGGATAAAAGTCTTTCCTAAAGGGGGATAGGCTCGGGGTTTGTACCCTATCATGAGAGAGAACAGGGATTTCTTGGTTATGGAATGGACTAAAGCATTATGAGAGAACACTGCCATTGGGAGAAGTTCCAGCCAAGAAGAAGGGTTGACTTGGCAAAACATTTTGAGATAAGTTCCAATCTCCTGGTTTACTCGTTCCATTTCTCCATCCATTTGAGGATGGTAGGCAGTGGACAAGGCCATGTCATAATCCAATAGGTGGGCAAGTTCTCAGGTGAATGCAGAAGCAAATTGAGGGCCTCTATCCAAGACTACTTTGTCATGTAGGCCAAATCAGGGAAAGACATGAGAGAAAAATAACTTGGCTACTATAGCCACATCAGCATTTACATTCGTGGGAATAAGAATCACCCCCTTCATAAGCCCAAGGTTGACCACAACCAAAATAGCATTGTTGGGTCCCACAGCAGGGAGGCCAGATGTAAAGTCCATCAAGATCTGTTGGAAGGGGTGTGTGGCAGCAGAGGGGATAGGGGAAAGGTCGGGTGCAGTCAGGTGAGTGATGACTTTATTCTGCTGACAAATTGCACAGCCAGCGATGAAGTTTTGTATGAAAGATGCCATGCCTGGCCACCAGTAGTCTTGTTGTAGGAGGGCTAATAGGCGGAAAGTGCCCGCATGCCCCCCAGCAGCAGAGTCATGTAGGGAGCAGGTGAGGAACTGGCATGAATCAGGTGGGACATAGAGGTGGTTTTGGTAGTATAATAGATTGTCAGTGTACATCCAGTCCCAGGGGGAAGCAAACAGGCAAGATGTCTGAGGGGAGGTGAGGCTGTTTAGTGCTAAAGCAATGAAATCATCAGTGGAAGTGGATCTAGCAATGTGATCCTTCAATGCAACATCAGTAGTGTGGATGATCGCCACAGGGGTGAGTAGGACCGGATCAGAGTTATCCATAGAAGTGTCAGGGAGATTGAGATGAGAGAGCACATTGGCCAGGCCCATAGCTGATCCCAGGAGATGGTGAAAGATGAGATTGAAGTCCATTAAGAAAAGCATCCATCTAGACTGTCGGTGTGATAACTGATGAGAGGATTTGAAGTAACTGAGATTCTTGTGGTCCATGAGTATAGTCACCAGGTGCATGGTGCCAGAGAGGTGATGCTGCCACTCTTCCAATGCCCAAATCACTGCAAGCAGTTCTTGATCATAAATGTCATAATTGTGTTCTTCTGGGGAAAAGGTCTTTAAAAAGTATGCACAAGGATGGAGGTCCCCATTGGAGTCCTTCTGCATTAATACCACCCTGCAGGCACCCAAAGAAGCATCAGTCATGACCCAGAAAGGGGCAGAGTTATCAGGTAGTCATAATACCAGCTTGGATCGGAAGGCATCATGGAGAGTGTGGAAAGCCTGGTCACAACTGGAAGACCAGGTCCATGTTGCCCCTTTGTGAGTGAGTTGGTTCAAAGGGAGGGCAATATCAGAGAAACTGGCAATGAACTTCTGATAGAAGTTGCAGAACCCAAGGAAAGATTGAACATCCTTGATCGATTTAGGGGTAGTCCACTCATTGATAGCCATAAGCTTTCCTGGGTCAAGGGTGATTTCACCAGGGTGAAGGATGATGCCAAGGAACTCAACCTTGGTGACATTGAAATGACTTTTGGATGGTTTCAAGAAAAACTGATGGTTGGAAAGTTGTTGAAGGACTTTCTTCATTCATTCGTCATGGGTAGGCTGATTAGCAGAGTGGATGAGGATGTTGTCCATGTAAATAATCAACCATCCTTCCGCAATGTAATCCTGGAAAACATCGTCCATAAGTGCCTGGAAAGTGGGGGGGGGAACCGGAGAGTCTGAAAAACATAACAGTTGGTTTGAACAATCCCAATGGGGTGATGAAAGCTGCTTTCCATCTATTGGCTGGCTTGATATGAACATTGTTATATCCCCAGCAGATATCCATTTTGGTGAAGATTGAGAAACCTTTAACCTTGTCTACAAGTTCAGAGATTAGGGGAAGTGGATAAGCATTTTTCATGGTAAAGGAGTTGATATATTGGTAGTCTTGGCATGGTCAAAGGGATCCATCCTTCTTTGCTATGAAGAAAAAGGGGGCTGCTTATGGGGACTTTGAGCAGACAATCTTTCCAGACGCAAGGTGTTCTTTTATAAACTCCTCACAGGCCAATGTTTCCTTTGGATTGAGTGGGTAGATCTTTGCAACTTTGGGAATGAAGTTATCAGTAAGGACAATCTCATAATCAACTTTTGCTCAGGGGGAAGGGTTCCTGGAGGAGGTTCTTTAAAAATATGGATGAAACCATCACAGATAGGAGGAAGGGGAGTATCTTCCTTGTGGGAGGCTTGGGCAATCTGAGTAGACAGGGTGGTTTTTTGAATGGAGAGATCCACATCATCATCATAGTGGAGCCCCAGGTACTGTAACAAATAGAAGTGATCTTCAGAGTTAGAGAGGTGGGGACTTGTCTGTGGGGTATCAGATAGGGACAAGGAACTGGCAGTCCAATTAATGTGAGGATTATGTTTCTGAAGCCAGTCGATTCCAAGTATGACTGGGTCTTTTGCAGCATTGATAATGTAGAAGTCTTGTTGTTCTCTTATTCCTCCAAGAGTGACTATTAGGGGAACAAAGTGTCATATCAGTCCAGCTTGGTTCTGGGTTCTGTCTACATTTTTTGCGATCAGGGGTTGTTTCAGTCTTCAAGGAGTCCATTCTCCTAGTCATAGGGTAGTTTGATTGATGAAGCTTTTAGTGGCACCACTGTTGATAAGGGTGAGGGTTGTAACGGTTTTCTTGCCAGGGTAGGGGAGGGTCAAAGAAATTTTCATAGATCGGGGGTCTCCTTGTAATACAATTACACTGGCAATCCATTCAGGAGGAGAAGATATTACTACTTCCCTCCCCAGGCAAAACCCTGCTCTATTGCCACTTATCATACCTCCGCAGTGTCCTACTCAAATTCAGCAGGGTCCTGGCTTAGTGTGATATCCAGGACTTTGGCTAGTTCCTCCCTGGAGTACCTGGAAGAAGAGGCATATTTGTCCAAGGGATCAACATTGGTGGTCCTGGCCCTGGTCAGGGGCTTTCCTCATTCCTTTTGGTGGTTGGAGGAGCAGCACCCTGCTTTCTTGCAGATGAAACAGAGATTCTTCCTGAAGCATTCTGCTTGTTATTCTGGGGAAAGGCAGATGGCATTAACATCCATCACATTAGGGTCATGTTGAGGGGTAGGGGAAGTTCCTCCAGGGATGTAGTATCCTTTGCTGTTTCTTAGTTGGTCAAGATGTATTGCATTCTGCTCGAAATTCCTTGCTTGTTTTACCCAATCCTTCCAGGTGGTGGGTTGTGGGTTGATTGTTATCATTATCTGGGTGAGTCTAAAGTGCACCCCTTTCCTTAAGAGGTCTATGAAGATTTCATCATGGCTGGCATCCAGTCCACTCCTCCCAGCTGCTATCTTGAATATGGCAACAAATTTGTCCAAGTCCCCAAGTTGTTTTCTTAATGGGTTTCTTTCCTTGGGGTCTGGATAATTGGCTTACTTGATGTTGTAAAGTTCATTCTTGGCAATCTCTTTCAACCCGACCAGCACAAAAGATGCCTCAAAAGCAGTCTTAAACTGTGTGAATGTAGACTCTGCCACTTTCAGGTACCACATTTCCGCAAAGATGGTGGCTTGTCCAGTACTCATCTTATTCAGGCAGGTGAGGATCTGCTCTGTATCTATGTTATAGAGGGTCTCATTCATTTCAAAATAGGCAATCATCGCCAACAGCCATAGGTTGGCCTTCTTAGGTTCTCCATTGAAGTCATTTGGGAGACCAGCCTTCAGCTAGGTCTGTCGAGCTTCAAACACAGGTACAGCTAAATCCATTTCATGGTCGCTTTTGGAAGACTCAGAGGGAGGAGGGTTTTGGTTAGCAATGATGGGCTCTGTCTCTGGGGTTGGTTCAGGCAAGGGTAATGGTATGGCAGTTAGAGGGGTCGCTTTCTTGGATAGGGGATTCTGGGGTAGGTCATTTTGTGGTGTGTCAACAGATGGGGGAGTGATGGAGAGGATGAGTGGAGCAGGTAAGGAGATTGATGGGCTTCTTCTCCTTCGGGCTTGAAGAGGGTTTCTTTCTCTTCAGGGCAGAGGGGCAGGGAAAGGGGAGAGGTATTCCAAATGCGATGAATGTTCCAAGTCAGATAACTCTTCCTGTCATAAACTATATGATGTGGTGCCTTCCTGGGTAGGGCCCTTCTGCTAAAAAGCAGGGGCATCAGGACTAGCTAAATATTTTGTTATGTCGACATAAATGATCTCACTGTCGAGCATGTCCTTCACCAGCAACACAAAGTCTGATAGAAGTCCAGGGTCTCAAGCAATTCCAACACACTCAGAATGAGAAGAGTTATGTGGTTAAACGTAGATCTAGCTAAGGAATTGTCATATCCCACAACTCCTGTCCAACTCTGTCCAACTCCGCCCACACTCACGCAACCCCGGTATCACCTCAGCAATCCACAACCCCTAGACTCTGGAGTTAAACTCTGCTTTCCTATGCTCCATTCCATAGATCTGTTATCTCTCCATTCCATGTGCTCACTGCAGATATGTTCCATCTTCCACAGGCTCGCTTAACGAGCATTGCCCAGTGTGCACATGCTCTCTGATATTCTCTCTCTATCTTGAACATACAATACTGTTTGTCATTTGACTGCGCATCCATAATCTGTTCTTCCTATAACCCCTTTTGTCCTCCACCCTGTAGTATAAAAACCTCTCTGTACTTTGTCATACTCCTCAGTTTGAATATCGAATTAGATCAACTCCTCTGATCTCTGCTTGAGTCTTCAACTCTCCTCTGACCCTCTGCTCAACTTCGTTGCTAGTCAACGTTAAGTCTTTACCTCTGACCTCCACAAATCCAGGACACAGACTCTGGCAAGGGCGCAGTGCTCTGCTCTGAGTCACTGAAGCCAAGTCCCAATCCATCTCGCATAACTCCGGAGTTAGCCAGAGTTAGACCAGAGTTAACCCAGTCTTAACAGTATATTCAAACTCATCCTTGTCGAGAGTTTCACCTATGGCAATCTGTACCACCAGATCTTGTACCTGCACTCTAGGTCTCAACCCACCCCCATCTCCTAGTTCAAATCTGCTCTCCATGTTCAGGAGCAACCATTGTGGACATGCGCTTGTCAAGCAGTTCCACAGCTTCTCTGCTTGACACACCCCCGCACCATCTGCATCCGCCTTATGATGCCCTGTGTCTCCCACTCCAGGAGTGCACATAACAGAAATCAGAGATGAGGGCCATGGACCCAGCTCAAGCCATCACTCCAGGGAGCAATCCCCCCAAACCCCTCCAAATGACAATGGACCTCCCAGCTCTATGCGTTTTCCCAGCCTCAGAGGTGACCCCGGGGATAACCCCGGAGATGACCCCTCCAACATCAAATTCTTCAGAGATGACAGGAACTCCGATCCCTCCAACTCTAAGAACAAGTTCATCCCTTGCAACACACTAGCTCAGCTAGCAAATGCGATCACCAAACTTGCTCACTCCTCCTCCCATCGTCCCACCTCCAAATCCTCCCAATGCACCAAGGTCTGAGAACTGGATCAGTTTGACAGGACAGACCCCTGCAAACTCCGGGTATTCTTGGTCCAATGTGAATTAAACTTGCAAGACCACTCCCAAGGCCTTCAGCACCGACTGCACAAAAGTCACTTTTGCACAGTCATACTTAAAATGCATGGCACTGGAATGGTTCAAACTGGACCTTCTCCAGATGGAAGATCCTGCGCTCCATCCAGTTTGGATGGACAACTTCAAGGCATTCATCCTGGAACTCTAGATGAATTTCAGTCTGCATGACCCCGTTGGAGATGTAGAACACCAGCTAGACCACCTTAGCATGAAGGATGGCCAGCGCATCAACAAATATGTTATGGAGTTCAATAGAATTGCTTCACAAGTCCGTGGTTACAGAGGTGGTGCCCTCCGGCACCCCTTCTACAATGGTCTTCCAGACTGTATCAAAGATGAAATTTCCTGTGTCAGGAAACCCCCCACCCTCACTGAACTCTGACAGCTTGCACAAGCCATTGACGTGCACTACTGGGAGCACAAGTCAGAATTGTCGCAGCAGGCGAAGCCCTCTGCCAATACTTCTTCCTCCCCTAAATCCTCCAACAAACCCTCCAACTCCGCACCACACTCTGGTGGCTCTAAGGACTCCAAAGAGTCCAAGGGCAAAGCCACCACCTCTGCCCCCAACTCCAACATCTCGTCCAAGCTTGGAAAAGATGGCAAGCTCACCACCACTGAGCACAAGCACTGCTTTGACAACAAGCTGTGCATATTCTGTGGTTAGGCTGGCCACATGGCTAAGGACTGCCCAAAGTCCTCTTCATGTGCATCCAAAGCCTGCATGGCCATGACCAAAACTCCAGAAGCCAAACCAGAGGTCTCCATGGAGACAAAAAAATAGAGTGTGACCTCTTAGACTCCACATGGACTGAAGGTCACGTTGATTCTGACCATGCACCAAAGGAGCTCTAACTCAACATGTCTGCTCTCTCAGACCCTAACTCCCTTATGCCCTCCATCTCCCTAGATTCATTAGACATCCCTTCTTTTCCCATGTTGATCAACTCCGGTTCCTCCGATTGTCATATAGACAGTTCCTTTGTCAATAAACACAATCTTTCAATGTACTCTGTCCCTCCCCTCCTACTCTGCCTCTTCGATGGAACATCCAACTCCACCATAACTGTTACCAGAACAACCTTATTAGGGCTAACCAAAGATTTACCACTCAGGTGCAACTACACTTGCAGTACCACCACACAAGTACTGGCAAGGTGAAACCAAGGAACTAGCCTTAATTGCAAGGTACCACTATATGGGCTACCAATACAACAAATGGACAAAGCTGAGGCTTTGTTCCTGTAGCTACTTGTATAAATAGTGAACCGAGTCTCTAAGATTATTATGCTATAGGCTACCAGTGTTCTGGTGTAACTAAAGTCAAACCCATGTCAAGTCTGAAACCTCCGATCCAACTCTGGGATCTCCAATGCGATCTGAAATGGCAGAGTTTTTGAGACATGTAGTGGAGTTGTGACATGTCACAGAAGTGATACTTATAGCAACAGTAGTAGATCTATCTAAGGTCTGGAGATGGAGTAAGTCTGTCGGAGATGGTCTGGAGTTGCACATTCTGGATAGGGGTAAATGCGGTAACTTTGTGGCTAAGTCCATGAAGTGTAGTGTTTTTTGTAATAATCACTCAAGCTACCAACCTTTCTGTCTGTTTTCCAACTAGTGACATCACTCCAGTGACATTCTATGTCACTCCACTGGATGGCTCCTGCTCTCTTGTTCTAGGACATAACTGGCTCACCCACCACAATCCATTGATTGACTGGGTTTCGAGCAGTATTGCATTCTGTTCACCAGAGCAAACCAGTCCAGCCCCTCCGAGCTCACCTCCACAGCCTCCGGTTTTACCTCCACTGGCTAACTCCATAACTCCCAATTCACCATGTCCCTCTGATCACCAGGCTCTCTCCATCACTCTTGTGAACACACTAGCTTTTACACTGGCTTGTTGTTTAGAGGGCTCCATTCAGTTCAGCCTGCAACTCCACCCTAAGGAGAGTGAACTCCATTCCTCCTCCACCTCTGTTATCACCCCCAAACAGGTCAATCTCTCTGGAGTTCCTCTAGAGTATCATAATTTCACAGATGTACTTAGCAATAGCAAGGCTTCCAAGCTTGCACTGCACAGAGAACATGATCTGAAGATTGACTTGGAGGACAGAACCTCTCCTCCCCTTGGAACCACCTACTCTCTCTCCACCTTCGAGCTTGAGTCCCTCCATATGTTCCTCAATGAGCATCTTGCCAATGGATTTATCCATCCCTCCTTCTCCACTCACACCACTCCTGTTATGGACCAATTTCTGCAACCTAGAACTAACCATGGACAACCTAACCCTAGTATGTTTCACCTGCTAACCCTTAGCTAACCCTTGGCAGGGAAACCCCTTTACGATACAAGTATGTTACCATGGTTAGCACCACCTTCCCCTTCAGACTTCCATTCCCACAGTGCAGCCATTGTTACTATGCACAGCCTTTCCATCTCCACCCTGTGCATAGCTGTACCATAGCCCCCTTCCATCTCTATGCAGTGCAAGGCTGTGCCACAGCCCCATCACATTTCAGCCACTGATGCACAGCCCACACAGCCTTGTGCAGCATGGTGACTCACCAAATGACTCACATAGACACTGGTACAATATGCCCAATTGGGCTGCCTCTCACTTACTGCTACAGTTGCTACCAAACATGCACAAACAGTAGAATAGTATATAAACCTGGGCAACTGAGCTGGAACTCCAGTTCAGTCTCTTGGACCTTTACCATCATTACCAGGGCTTATCCTCGCTAGCTCTTTACTCTTACTTCTAGTCTCACTCCCCTTCATAACCCCAGTCACAGGACTGCTTTACATGTCCAGGACATAGGGTGTAGTTGGGTTGTTTCAGCTCCAGTCCTCTTTGTCCACAAGAAGAATGGTTCACTCTGCCTTTGCATTGACTTCCAAGGACTCAATAAGATCACAAAGAAAGACTGCTATCCACTCCCCCATATCTCCGATCTCTTAGATGCTCCAAGCCATGCGAAGATTTATACCAAAATCGATCTTCGGCATGCATACCATCTGGTCCACATTGCTAAAGGAGATGAATGGAAGACCACATTCCACATGTGCTATGGCTCCTACAAGTGGCTTGTCATGCCATTTGGTCTGACGAATGCCCCAGCGGCATTCCAGCAGTTCATCAACATGATCTTCACTGATCTTCTAGATGTTTGCATCATAGTCTACCTGGATGACATCCTGATCTACTCCATGGACAAGTCCACTCACCGTGAGCATGTCTGCGAGGTCCTCTGCAGACTCTGCAAACACGGACTTTATGTGAAGCCTGAGAAGTGCAAATTCCACACTGACTCCACTGAATACCTTAGATATTGCCTATCCCTGGCCGGACTTACCATGTCCGATGATAAAGTTAAAGCCATCTGGGAATGACCTGAGCCTCAGAAGGTCAAGGACATACAGTCCTTCCTCAGTTTCACCAACTTCTACAGGTGCTTCATTCATAACTACTCCAATATCATCATTTCTTTGACCTGCCTCACCCTTAAGGGTGCTCTATGGAACTTCTCTGATGACTGTCGCTCTGCTTTCCAGTGGCTCAAGGATGCCTTCACCTGTGCTCTGATCCTTACTCATTAGGTCCTGGATGCTCCGCTCACAGTAGAAACTGATGCCTCCAACTATGCCGTGGCTGGTGTTCTCTCCATCTGCTGTGTAGATGATGAGATCTGCCCTGTTGCCTTCTACTCCTGCACCCTCCATGTGTCTGAGCTCAACTATGATACCCATGACAAGGAATTACTTGCCATACACGAGTCCTTCTGGACTTGGTGGCATTACCTCAAAGGGTCTGCAACTCTGATTGACATTGTCACAGACCATAAGAACCTGGAGTATTTCACCTCCACTTGCCTCCTAACCAGGCAGCAAGCCCACTGGTTGGAGTTCCTGTGCCAGTTCAATCTGGTACTCCGCTTCTGTCCCAGAAGACTTGGTGGAAAGCCTGATGCCCTAACTAGACACTGGGATATCTATCCCAAAGAGGGGGATAGGGACTATGCTCGAGTCAACCCCCACAACCTCCGTCCCGTCTTCACCCAGAAACAGCTTGCATCCTCCCTCTGAGCCTCCTATCTTGCCAATCCAGTGCTGTGTGCGAGCACCACATTCGATGTCAAGTCGCTTCACAACGACATCCTCTCTGCACTCCCCTCTGACCCATTGGCTTCCGTCCACCTGTCCACCTCCACACCCTCAGACTCCTGCTGGTCTATCAACTCCAACAGCCTTCTCTGCCTGGATGATCATATCTATGTCCCCAACTCTGATGATCTCTGCCTCCATGTACTCCAGTACAAACATGACCACCCACTTGCAGGACATTTTGGACAGAATTGGACATTGGACCTGGTCTGCTGTGAATACACCTGGCCCAGAGTTTGTCCATTTGTCAAAGAATATGTCTCCTCCTGTATAGCATGCTCACATGCAAAGGTCCCCCAACAAAAGCCATATGGACTCCTAAAGCAACTCCCCATCCCTGAGAGGCCCTGGCACTCCATCTCAATGGACTTTATTGAACAGCTTCCCCCATCCTCCGGTCACACTGCGATCCTTGTCATAGTGGACCACCTTTTGAAGCAGTACATATTTGTCCCCACAGATGATAAGGTGACCTCTCCAGAGTTCACTAAACTCTTCCTCCTGCACATGTTCTCCAAGCATGGAGTTCCGTCGCATATCATCTCTGACCGAGGTGTGAAGTTCGTCTCCCACTTCTTCCGCTCCCTCAAAAAAGCCCTTGACATCCACCTTCACTTCACCTCCAGCTACCATCCAGAAGGAGATGGACAAACAGAGTGAATGAACCAAACATTGGAACAGTACCTCTGGATCTACTGCAACTACCAGCAGGACAACTGGTCAGAACTGCTGCCCCTTGCAGAGTTTGCATACAATAATGCTCCGAATGCTACCACCAGTGTATCTCTGTTCTTCATCAACAAGGGTTATCACCCCAACATCTCCATACATCCCGAAAGGGACATGACCTCCACTCATGCCCATGAGTACTCTGTGGACCTCAAGTCCCTCCATCAGTTCCTCCATGAGGAGATGGCTCACACCCAAAAGCAATATCAGGGGCCTGCTGATGCCAAGTGAACTCCGGCACTGGACTTCAAAGTTAGTGATCTGGTCTTCATGAAGGCTAAGTATTTCTGCTCTACCCGCCCCTCAAAAAAGCTCTCTGAGAAGAATCTTGGACCTTATGAGATCATTGCTCAAGCAGGCACCCACTCCTTCACAATCTATCTCCCCAAATCCATGAAATCCGTACACCCCATTTTCCACATGTTGCAGCTTGAGCCATCCATCCCCAACTCTATACCTAACTGCGTCCAACCTCCACCCCCTCCAATTGAAGTCAACAGCAAACCGGAGTAGGAGATTGCTGAGATTCTCAACTCCAAGATCAACCGGAGATGACAGAGTTGCCAACTCCTATACTTAGTCTGCTGGTTAGGATATGAAGGGACTGACAAAGAAACATTGTGGCTATTAGCCACTGAGCTCACTCATGCTTCTGAGCTGGTCTCCAACTTCCATGCATGATATCCATCTAAACCTGGTCCTCACAAATCATGATCCAATGGATTATATTCATGAAAACAAAATACAGTACTAAACCTCTGAACCTCCCTCCGCATTCTCTGCACCCATCTCTGCACTCTCTGCTTCCTCCATTCCCTCTCCTGCTTCTTCCATTCCCTCTCCTGCTTCCTCCATTCCCTCCTCCACTCCCTCCAGCACAGTAACCTCCATGTCACCCCTCTGTTCCATCTCTGACTACGCCCGAC
>JBBPKP010000196.1:0-16546 GCA_038089335.1 Boletellus aff. obscurococcineus | reverse complement strand
CCCACCCCTTTCCCTTGAGTCGGGCGTCGACGATGTAGTCCACCTCGTATTCCACCTCCCGATCTTCGGTGATGTGGACTAGTCCGGGGTCTTTGACTGGTTGGCCTTCAAGGCACTCCCTGTATGGTTTAACACGCGAGATGTTTACTACCGGGTGTATCCGTATGTCCACCGGTAGGTGGAGTTCCACCACGTTTGGTCCCTTCATTCCTTTCACCATGAATGGTCCTAGCCACTTTTCCGAGAGTTTGCACGATTCGCGGGTTATGCGGAGGTTATCGGTGGCGAGTAGTATGAGGTTGCCTGGTTTGTACTCCGGTGCGAGGATATGCGAGTTTTCTGCAGTTCCTTTCATTTTCTCGGCGGTGGTTTCTAGGTTTGCCCGGGTTTCTTGCAGCGTGGTTTCTATTTTGGCTGCGAGTTTGTCCGCTGCGGGGGCTTTAGAGGTTCTGGGTTCTGTTTCAATTCGGGGTGGGTAGGTGCATGTGATTTGGAAGGGGGAGTGCTTTGTTGATGAGGATGTGTGGTTGTTGTGCATGAATTGCGTGATTGGGAGCCAGTCGGGCCAGTCCTTCTGCCACTCGCAGCAGAAGATGTTATGGACCATTCTCCACAACCTAGACTTAACTATGGACAACCCAACCCTAGTACGTTTCACCTGCTAAACCTTAGCTAACCCTTGGCAGGGAAACCCCTTTACCATACAAGTACGTTACCAGGGCTAGTGCCGCCTTCGCCTTCAGACTTCTATGTCCGCAGCGCAGCCATTGTTGCCATGCACAGCCCTTTCATCTCCGCCCTGTGCAAGGCTGTACCATAGCTCCCTTTCATCTCTGCCCTGTGCAAAGCTGTGCCACTGCCCCCATCACGTTTCAGCCACTGATGCACAGCCCGCACAGCCTTGTGCAGCAGGTGACTCGTATGATACGACTCACATGGACTCTTATGATATGCCTAATCTGGCCACCTCTCACTTTCTAGCACAGTCATTACCAAACATGTACAAACACTAGGATAGTATATAAACCTGGGCGACTGAGCTGGAACCCCAGTTCAGTCTCTTGGACCTTTAACTTCATCATCAGGGCTTAGCCTCACTAGCTCTTCACTCTTACCTCTAGTCTACTCCCCCTTCATAAGCCCAGTCGCTGGACTGCTATATGCGTCCGGACATAGGCTATAGTTGGGTTGTTTCAAAAGATTTGGAGGTATTGGAGGAGATCATGGTTCATTTGTTCCGTCTGTCCATCAGTCTGGGGGTGGTGTGCCATGGAGAGTTTGGGGGTGATTTGGAGCCGGGCACACAAATCCCTCATTACTTGTGACGTGAATTGTGGACCGCGATTGGAGACTATGGTGTGGGGGGTGCCGTGGTTTTTCCATATGTGGTGTAGGAAGAGTCGTGCCATGCCGAGTGCCGTAACATCCTTGGTGGTGGGAATGAATTCCGCTTCCTTTGAGAATCGGTCCACGACGACTAGAATGGAGTCGTGGCCGTTGGACATGGGGAGATCCATGACAAAGTCCGTGGAGATGTCTATCCATGGTCCTTTCACGATCTCAAGGGGTTGGAGTTTGCTGGCGGGGGGTTGGTTACCTGTTTTCATTTTTTAGCATGTGTGACAGTGTGAGACGTACTCCACAACTTGCTTCTTGGCCCCCGGCCACCAGTAGTTTCATTGGATGAGGTCGAGGGTTTTTTCCCTTCCCAGGTGTCCCGCTGTGGGGGTGTCGTGGTGTGTGGTGATTACCGCCATCCTGAGGCCTTCCTCATCTGGGGTGAAGACCCATCCCTCTTTCTCAAATACTCCATCCTCCGTTATCCCAAAGCCTCTGTCTTCTACATCGGTGATCTGGGACTCTCGCATCTTCATCGTTTCCACGCGAATCCTGTCTCGGATTGTGTCTCCTTCCAGTTCCACCTTCGTGGTCTGGGTATTCATTTTCCCCAGTTCCATAAGTGTTTGTTGCTGGTTGTCATTTTCGATCCCTTCAGCATGGTCTTCTCGTCGGGATAGTGCATCCACCTTGCCCATGGTGGAGCCTGGTTTGTGTATCCACTTGTAATCGAAGCGGGATAGGTACTGCGCCTGTCGGGCTTGTCGGCGGTTGAGATCTTGCTTCTGCATGAACCACTGCAGGTTCTGATGGTCATTCCAGATCTCAAATTGGTGCCGGGCCCCTTCTAGATAGTGGCGCCATTGTTCTAGTGCGTGGATCACACTGAGCATTTCCTTATCGAACACCTGGTAGTTTTGTTCAGTGTCGTTGAAGGAGTGGGAATAGAACACGACTGGGTGCCACTTCTCGTTTACTTTCGCCGATAGTACAGCCCCTGTGGCGAAGTCGGAGGCGTCGGTTTCTAGACGGAGTTCCGAGTCCAGATCCGGTGTTACTAGGATTGGGGCCATGGTGAACTTGTACTTGAGGCCTTTGAAGGCCTTCTGCTGGGCTTCTTCCCATCGGAATGGGACATCCTTCTTTGTTAGGTCGTTAAGGGGTCTAGTGATTGCCGCGTAGTCCTTGATGAAGCAGCGATAGAAGTTCGCCAGTCCGAGGAAGCTTCTTACTCCTTGGAGGTTCTTTGGTCGGGGCCAGTCCAGGATTGCTTCCACCTTATCCTTTTCCATCTTAATTCTGTTTTCACTCACGATCATTCCCAGGAACTCGACTTCTTTTGCCAAGAACGTGCATTTTTCCAGCTTCACGAAGAGGTCATTTTCCTCCAACCTTTTCAGCACCTCTTTTACGATTCATTCGTGTTCTTTGGCATCGTCTGATTTGGTGAAGATTAGTAGGTCGTTGATATAGACTACAACCACCCCTTCCATATCTCTGAAGATGTTGTTCATCATTGACTGGAACGTTGAGGGTGAGTTCATCAGTCTGAAAAACATTACTAGGGGTTCGAATGATCTGTGATGGCAGGTGAAGGCGGCCTTCCATTCGTCTCCTTCCTTAATCCGAACATTGTTGTACCCCCATCAGAGATCCATCTTTGTGAAGAGCTTGGCTCCTTTTAGCCGGTCTACAAGCTGCAAGATGAGCGGCAGCGGGTAGTTGTTTCATACCGTATGCTCATTTAGGTAGCAGTAATCTTGGACCATGCATTTCTTGCCATCCTTCTTTGGAACGAAGAAGACCGGGCTTGTCTGTGGGGATTTGGAAGGTCAGATGTACCCTTTTCTGAGCTGATCGTGGATGAACTCTGACACCTCCTCCTGTTCTTTTGGTGATAGGGGGATTATCTGTCCCTTCTTCGGCTCGAATGTTTCCTTCAGATCGATGGCGTGGTCCCATGGTTTTCACATGGGCATCCGCTCTGATTCTCCTTTTGAGAATACCTTTTTCCACTTCCAGTACTTCTTCGGTACCAGTTCCTCTACCATGGTTCCTGCTGATATACGTATCTCTGGTAGGGTACTTCTGATTCGGTAGGCCTCCCAGGCCTCGTGTTGTTCCCACAGCTGGGTGTGCCTGCTGTGACACAGCTCTTTGCACGTGTGAGGGCAGCGCATTGTTTTTACCTCCCCAGTTCTCCAATTAATTTCCGGGTTGTGGTGTTTTAGCCACGTATGTCCCAGAATTAGGGGGACATCGGCTAGTTCTGTGACCTCCGCGGTGAGCACCTCTCAGTGGTTTTTGATTTGGACGATAAGCTCGGCGGCATGGGTGATCCTCCCAGCAGAGTTAGTTGTGCCATCCACGTTGTAGATGCTTACTGGTCGGTGTAGCGGCCTCATGGGAATCCCACAGGCTAGTGCCCATTTGCAGTCTAGGAAGACGTGGGAGGCCCCACTGTCCAGGAGCATGGGCACCTCATGCCAGATTAAGTTATCTTGCCGGGCGGCAAGTTGTAGGGGAACATGGACTTCTTCTTCTTGTTGGATAGTCCTTGTGTACCGTGGGGTCAGGTTTTCTTGTTTCAGCTTGGGTGTTGCCTTTAGAGGGGAATTAAGCACCAGTTTCAAGTCCCAGCCACACTTGTTAGTCTCTCGAGACGCCCCTGACATTGTATCCTGTACGTGCGTCTTTGTTAATACATTGTTACCCGAGTTCTGAACCTTGTCCCTTGCAACCTTAGCACCCGATGCGCTTAGGTTGCCTTGTGAAAATCCTTGAAGGCCGTTCCGAATATCCCTTTCTTAGGTTCCGGGGCCTTTTCTGCTTCCTCAGGTTCTTCCTGTCTGGCACCGTCCGACTTCTTGAGTGTGCTGTCAGACATCTTGCGGGCCCAGTAGGCCGTGGCTTCTTCTTCCATTATTGTTCTCCAGTCGTCCTCTATAGCGAGACAGGTCTGTCGCTTCTTCTTTGAGCATGACCCTAGGTGATCCCTGCAGCTTCTTCTGCATTCCAGACACCTTGTGCTTGGCTTCGGGCATTTTGCCACGAAGTGTCCTTGATCTCCGCAATTCCAGCATCCTGTCAGCATGGGTTGCCTTGCGGGGGTTGTGCGGGCATCTCTATGGTCGCGTTTCTGATCTTTGGCCTCGAGGTCCTTCTTGGATGAGGCAGTGGCTAGTCGGTAGTCTTCGAATGCTCTACCGATGTCATGTATTTCCAGAAGGGTTTCATTGATAGTTCCCTTCCTTCTTGCTTTGGTGTAGAGTTCCCGTTTTATCTCCTCGGAGACCCCGTGCTCGAGTAAGTATATGCCGAAGGTTTCATCTACCTGCACACGTGTTTGCAGTGCCCTCTAGTTGGCGATGAAGGTGTCAATATCGGCGGTGCCCTGTTTCAGCACTATGAGTTGGTTGAGGGCGAAGTCCCTCGTATGAACTGGGCGGAAGAGCCCCTCGATCTCGTTTTTTAGATTTACCCACCATCCTAGATGTGGGTTTCCTTCTGCGAGCTTTTCCAGCTCCAACTTGGTGAACGGCCCAGCCTTAGAACCCTTTAGCCGCGATAGTATGGCGTAGGTGCAGTTCTTTTCTGTAGGCGGGCAGTTGAATTTGAGATCCGGCAGTGATGTCGGTACTAGTTTGAACGAGGCAGGGTTGGCATCTAGCCAGGCCTGCATCTTCATCCACCATTCTTCAAATTTGGCTTTGGACCTGTTATACTCTCCGGGGTCCGCGAAGATCTCGATCTTCAAGCTTCCTTTGATGGTTGTTCCTGGGGCGGCGGCCCATTCCTGTAGACCTATGAATTCGCGGACATGCTGGTCTGCTTCCTATGCCCTGGACTCCGCGGTCTGGGCTCTCTGTGTGGCATCAGCAACTACTTCGGCGGCCCGGTCTCGTTGCTCGATGAGTTCTTGGATCCTTGTTTGCTGTAAGTGCAGCTCTGTGGCCTGGAGGGCCAATTGGTTGACTACGTCTTCGAGGGAGGGTTGAGTGGCCATCTAGTCGCCATTTTGTGTGGGGAATTCATCTACTGCGTCAATGTGCCAGTTGTTGTCCATGGGCTGCCAAGCAGTTGTTGTGTTTTGGTTGTTGGCAACAATCTTGAACGTGAGCTCGTTGGTGACTTCCCTGCGGATAAGAACTATGGATTGGCGAAGTCAGGTGTGCTTGTGGATCACTCGGATGTAGATGGAGTAGATTAGATATATTATAGCAAGGAGGGGGGCGACGACTAGGATGAGAAGGTAGAGGGTGAGCTTATCTATTAGCGCCATGGTGGGCGTAGGGCTCGGTGAGGGCGGAGGTAGGGGAGGTGGGGTTTGTCTGGGTAATCTTCTTCCCTCAGACGGTCGAAGCGGTACCAATGTACCCTTTGAAGGTGGCGGCAGATGGGGCGGGGTTCAGCCCAGATGTCTCTGGGGGTGGTGGCAATGGGTGGAGCAGGCGGCTCCTCTGGTATGGGGGTGAGGGGGCTCTCTGACCTTTCCTCACTTCTCTCTCTCTGCCTAATCCCTTCTGCGACTAGGTCCTCAACAGCTCTGGGCAATGGTAGGCCCAAAATCCACTCTTCGAATAGATGAAACAGCCCACGATTCTCCCAGTTTAGTATGGGAGGGTACTCTAGTTCCAGGCT
The DNA here is from genome assembly GCA_038089335.1 of Boletellus aff. obscurococcineus. Lineage (NCBI taxonomy): Eukaryota > Fungi > Basidiomycota > Agaricomycetes > Boletales > Boletaceae > Boletellus > Boletellus aff. obscurococcineus. Next base: position 10,567 of record JBBPKP010000196.1, on the reverse strand, counting down.
GAAGGAACGGTGGGGCAATGCGTTCCCAGGGGTGGCACGGTGGGAGCTCGCAATAGATTCGTAGCGGGGCAGAGGGGACTGGTATATGACCAGGTCGTCGTTGGGGTCCCGGTTTGGGTCGTTGGGGTCGGCGAGGGTGGCGGAGGCATCGATTGACTCTTCTTTCACGTGTGTGGGTGCCCCATGCACTAGGCCTGGTGGGGTGGCCGATTCTCTCTCTGATGGCTGTGGTAAAGACACTGACTCCTGTCAGTATCTGCCGTAGTACTCTAGCTAGTAGTATGGCACTTTGGCGAGTGCCCCGGTGCGCTTACTGGTGATCCCTGGCTATGCTGAGCTGGATCCTGCGAAGTGGTGACGGCGACGACGAGGGCTTGATGGCAGTGCGGCCAAGTGGTCGTTAGTGTGAGTTCAGTGTAGTGAAACAACCCAACTATAGCCTATGTCCGGACGCGTATAGCAGTCCAGCGACTGGGCTTCTGAAGGGGGGAGTACTAGAGGTAAGAGTGAAGAGCTAGCGAGGCTAAGCCCTGATGGTGAGGGTGAAGGTCCAAGAGACTGAACTGGGTTTCCAGCTCAGTCACCCAGGTTGATATACTGTCCTACTGTTTGTACATGTTTGGTAGTGATGGTGCTAGAAAGTGAGAGGCGGCCTGATTAGGCGTATTGTAGGAGTCCGTGTGGGTTGTATCGTATGAGTCACCTGCTGCGCAAGGCTGTGTGGGCTGTGCATCAGTGGCTGGAACGTGATGGGGGCGATGGCACAGCCTTGCACAGCGTGGAGATGAAAGGGGCTGTGCATGGCAACAATGGCTGCGCCACAGAAATGGAAGTCTGAAGGGGAAGGTGGCGCTAGCCCTGGTAATGTACTTGTATCATAAAAGGGGTTTCCCTGCCAAGGGTTAGCTAAGGTCTAGCAGGTGAAATGTACTTAGGTTAGCCGTGGGTAAGTCTAGGTTGCGGAAAATGGTCCATAACAGCCCATGGGAGTTACTAAGTGAGTCATTGTGCTGTGCAAGGCTGTGTGGGCTATACATCAGTGGCTGAGATGTAATGAGGCAGTGGCACAGCCCTGCACAGCATGGAGATGGAAGAAGGCTATGGTATAGCCATGCATAGAGCCGGGATGAAAGGGTTGTGCATGGGAACAATGGCTGTGCCACAGGAATGGAAGTCTGAAGGTGAAGGCAGTGCTTGCCCTGGTAACATACTTGTATCATAAAGGGGTTTCCCTGCCAAGGGTTAGCTAAGGGTTAGCAGGTGAAACATAAACATACTATGGTTAGATTGTCCATGGTTGTTCTAGGTTGCAGAAAATGGTCTGTAACAATTACCTTCTTCCAGTCCTCTATAGTCCAATTGTTATGGGCATAAGCAAAATCCAAATGAGCCTTGCAATGTCTGGCAGAGAGTATAGGATGTTTGGACTTGACCACAGCCTTCATACCAGATTTCTTCAAATGAAGACAAATAGTACTGGCAGAGAGAGGCTGGTTGATAATATTGGTAGGGGAAAGCTTGGAAGAATGACCTCCAATGGCTCTAGGAGTGGTGGAATGCTTCTTGGAGCAAAGTTTGGATATAGCAGAGGGGCTGACACCAGTTTGCTTGGCAATGGCTTCACCAGAGTGGCCAGCATCAAGCATAGAAAGAATGGTGCTTTGCTGAGTGAGAGTGAATGATTTAACCATGATGGTGGTTGGGAATCAAGAAGTGTGTGAACTTTTTCAAACTCAGACATACTGTTTACATGCATACCTTTGTGTTTATAAGCAAACAATACCAAATACTCTGTGATTTCACTAAAATCCTATCAATGACTTCAAAGGCTTAAAAACCCTTTCCATAACATGGCTGTTTTAAATTGGTCATATCTCTACAGTGTGTGAACAAAATCACATGACCCAGGGGGCATTTCTGTAGCCAAGAGTATGTTCTATTTATATCCCCACCAATGCTAAGCAAAATTCCCACAGTGATTGGCAGTGCACTGTGCACACTGCTGTTGGAGTTAGTATGGAAAGGGTTTTTGAGGTCACTGTATGCCACCCTGTCACCAAGAATAGTTGCAGAAGATCCTGACATAGATTGTTTATTAGACATGATGGGAAGTCATCAACACTTGGTCTACAACTACCTCCTGGCCTCTGACATTGAGGAAGCCACTACAGAAATCCCCTATATATTGGTATACCCAGCACTACATTTACAACTTTGACTCTTCTTAGACAATGAGTGACAGAGGTACTCAAATTTCCCTAGTAACACCACCCTTGATACTGCCAACCCTGCCTGACATTCCCCACCACCTATTACGAAACAAATATTATATTCTTTATCTCCACAATTTTCTCACCTTAACAGTACCACTTTTATTTACTTTCCCACAGTTATATAACAGGTCACATGACTAATTGCAACTTTCCCATGAAGGACCCCTATGACATTATCCCCTCACGTTCCACTTTGCACATGTTTATACTTTTCTCTTATCTTATCTAATCTCTAACTAATTACATTTACAGTAATAATCCCTCAAGACAAAAGGCACTTAGCCTCCAATGACCTATCATGACATCATTATATTACAAAGATATTACTAATTACCTCTGTATTTTAGTCATTATTTAGTCAGCCCACATTACACCTTCTGATATTATAATGGCACAATATGGTACCATACCCTAGGCCCTGGTCACATGCCCCTCCCTGTATAGTAATTGTACCACAACATGTACAAATAGTAGAGGAGTATATCAAGCCAGAGCTCTTTACTAGACAACCTCCAGTAAAGTTCTCTTGGTTATTCCTGGATAAGGGGTGCTTCACTAAGGAACTACTCCCAAGTACTAGTCACTGGTGATTAGGATTTGGTCCATCTTCCTCTACTAAAAACTAGTGACTCATTTAGTTGTTTCACCACCTCTCACCTCTTTGCCCATCTCCACCAAACCTAACTTACCCAACCCTCCTCTGGAGTGATCCCCCTCACAGACAGACTGTCTGGTGCCTTGACACCCACCTTACCCATCCCCCCTCCCACCCCAACTCAACCTTGCCCAGTTAGGCAGAATGCTCTCTTACTCTGCCAATACTTTCAACAAAGCCCTGGCTCTTCTCTGATGCACCCAAGGAGTGTCATCCCCCTCTGCCTCCACTACAACTGTTCCATTTGCAGACTCTCCACTCCCAGACACCCACAATACCAGTGTTCTAGTTGCCTCTGCACCCTCTGTGATGGATACAGACATTCTGAACAATAATGCCCCACTTGTGGTACAGCAACCATAATCCCTCCCCCTCCATGGTGCGACATCTGTCTCTGCCTGGGCCACACTGTGGTCTCATGCCACTGAGCATGCCACATGGTTCATCACTGAGCAGATCCACTAGGGGGTGAACCAGGACTACCCCCACAGGAGGACAACCATGGACCCCATCCAACCTCCCTCATTATAGTGGATGACTTGTCCAGTAATGCCAATGGGTCTGATGACCCCCTTGAGTCTTGAAGGTACTGTGATGGAGTCTTAGTCTTGCCCTGGGGGTAATGTTACAATTTCCCTGCCCATGCCCCTATGCTTCCACTGAAGCAACTAAATCAGCTACTAGGATTAGAATAAGCCAAGAACCAAGTCCTGATCACCAGTAACTAGTAGCTTGGGAGTAGTTCCTTAATGAAGCACCCCTTATCCAGAACTGACCAAGAGAGCTTTACTGGAGGATATCCAGCAAAGAGTGCTGGGTTTATATACTCTTCTACTATTTGTACATGTTGTGGTACAATTACTATACAGGAAAGAGCATGTAACCAGGGTCTAGGTGTTACATTTTCCACACTTCCTTATAGCCTCCCTTTCAACCCACCCCCACCCCTGGCCATATACTACCATTCCCTGTCCCTGCATTGCAGGATTCTGATTAATCCCCTTCTATACTAACAGAACCCCAATGTCCCCTTTTAGCCCCATTGTCATCCTCCTATGGTAACCATTGATCTCCCAAAATGGACTACTCTTTTCCTCTCCTAATCTAGTAGCCTTTTGTTCTCCCAGATTGTCCTCCCTAACTATGCCCCCCATAAATACCCTTTGTAGCTAAACTGTATTCTCTAGCTAGATCTACATTTAACCACATAACTCTTCTTACTCTGAGTGTGTTGGCATTGCTCAAGATCCTGGACCTCTATCAGACCTCATGTTGCTGCTGAAGGACACACTTGATAGCAAGATCATTTACATTGATGTAATACTAGGGTATGGTGCCATATCATGCCATTATGATGTCAGATGGTGTAATATGGGCTGACTAAATAATGACTAAAATACAGTGGTAATTAGTAATATCTTGGTAATACCATGATATCATAATGATGTTATAGACTGGCCTAGACTATGATATTATCATAGGTTATTGGAGGCTAAGTGCCTCTTGCCTTAAGAGATTGTTACTATGGATGTGATTGGTTAGAGATTAGATAAGATAAGAGAGAAAGGTAAATAAGTGTAAAGTGAAATGTGGGAGAATAATGTTATAGGGGTTCTTTGTGGAAAAGTTGCAATAAGTCACATGACCTGTCATATGACAATGGAAAAGTAAATAAAAGTGGTACTGTCAGGATGAGAAAAATGTGGAGAAAAAGAATTTAATATTCATTTCATAACACTTCCCCCTTTCTATAGATCAACTTCCAGGTGATTAAAGACTTGAATAAATCTGTCCCCTTTGTCTGGTATATTTAGAAATTTATTTTGTGTGAAAAGGGTGGGGAAAAGTGTTACATTTTCTTCTCTTCCTCCAACAGACCCCTCTCTTCCCCCTGTGTACTATCATTCCATTGACAACCAGCGGGGTCTTCTAGTTTCTCCACTCCTCTATGGACATCTTGGCCCCCTTGCACCCCATTCATAGCTGCACCGCCTGGTTGGTTCCTTTGTCATCCTTAAATGGTAACCATTGTCTTCTTGATATGGACTACACCTTTTATTCTCCTAATCTGGTAGCCATTGTTCTCCCAGATCATCTTCCCCCACAACCACCTATAAATACCCATCATAGCTGTCCTGTATTCCTTAGCTAGATCTATGTTTAACAACATAACTCTTCTCACTCCAAGCATATTAGTATCGCTTGAGACCCTGGACCTCTATCAGACCTCATGTCACTGCTGAAGAACATGCTCGACAGCTAGATCGATTATGTTGACGTAACAAAAGATCTAGCTAATCCTGATGCCCCTGCTTTTCAGCAGAAGGGCATTATCTGGAAACAATCACGTCGTACGGATTATGACAGGAGGAGTCCTCTGACTCAGAACACTTGTTGCATTTGAAATACCTCTCCCTGTCCCCCGCCCCTCCTCAAAGGGAAAGAAACCCATCCCAGCTAAGAAGAAGAAGAAGCTCCTCCATATCCCTACCTGCTCCACCTGTTCTCTCCATAAACCCACCTCCTGTCGACACCCCCCACCTCGAGCAACCAAGGAATCCCCTTTCTGAGGAAGCAACCCTGCTGACTGCAATACCCCTACCCCTTCCTCCTCCTAAACCCCTGGCTGCCATAGCTGACCCAACCCCCATCCCCACACCCCCTTCTTCCAACTCTACTTCTGAAAGCAACCAAGAGATGGATTTAGCTATACTTGCCATGTTTGAGGTGAGATGAACAGAACTAAAGGCTGGCCTGCCAAACAATTTTGATGGAGAACCCAAGAATGCCAACTGATGGATGTTGGCAATGATCACCTACTTTGAAATGAATGAGACCCTCTACAATACTGATACTGAGCAGATCCTCACCTGCCTGAACAAGATAAATACTGGGAGAGCTGCCATATTTGCAGAAACCTTGTACCCAAAAGCAGCAGAGTCAACCTTCATACAGTTTAAGATGGCTTTTGAAGCGTCTTTTGTACTGGTTGGGCTGAAAGAGATTGCCTGGAATGAGCTTTATAATATCAAGCAAGCAGACTATCCTGACCCCAAGGAAAGAAACCCACTAAGGAAGCACCTTGGAGACTTTGACAGATTTGTTGCTGCTTTCGAAATAGCGGCTGGATGAAGTGGCTTGGAGACCGGATACGATGAGATCTTAATCAACCTCCTAAGAAAAGGGGTGCACTTTAGGCTCGCCCAGATAATGATCACTATCAATCCCCAGCCGATGACCTGGAAAGACTGGGTAAAGCAAGCCAGAAACTTTGAGTAGAATGCCATCAGACTGGACCAGCTCCAAAACAGCAAGGAATACTACATCCTCAGGGGAACTTCTTCTACCCCCCAACAAGACCCCAATGCCATGGATGTTGACTCAGTCTGACTCTCCCCTAAACAGCGAGCTGAATGTTTCCGAAAGAATCTCTGCTTCGTCTGCAAAAAAATGGGCTGCCACTCCTTCAACTACCAGAAAGACAAAGGAAGGACCCCCGTTCAGGCCAGAGTCACCCAGACCAATCCCCTCAATAACTATGCCTCCTCTTCCAAGTATTCTAGGGAAGAGCTGGCCAAGGTTTTGGACATTGCCCTCAGCGCTCCCGCCAATAAACTAGAGGAAGCTACCACCAATATACAAAGGGTGGCCATTGAACAGGGTTTTGCCTGCGGAGGGAATTAGTAACATCTTCCTCTCCTGAATGGATTGCCAGTGTAATAGTATCTAAAGGAGATCCCCACTCTATGAAAATTTCTTTGACCCTCTCCTACCCTGGCAAGAAAACCGTTACCACTCTAGCCCTGATCGATAGCGGCACAACTAAAAGCTTTATAAACCATTCAACCCTCCTAATGGGAGGATGGACCCCTCGGTGATTGAGAACTCCCCTCATCACCAAAAATGTTGATGGAACCCAGAATCAAGCTGGACTGATCTGGTATTTTGTCCCCCTGGTGGTAACATATGGAGGAGTGAGAGAATGACAAAACTTCTATGTGATCAATGCAGCCAAAGACCCAATTATACTTGGGATTGACTGGCTCCAGAAACACAATCCACAAATTGACTGGACCAAAGGAGAACTCTCCCTCTCCAATGAACCGAACCTCTCCTCCCAAGAGCTAGCCAATGATGAGGATCACCCCTATCTCTTGAGGTATTTAGAGGTGCACCATGAACAGGACGCCGACCTCTCCATTCAAAAGACAACCCTTTCCACTCTCCTCACTCACAGTTCAAAGAACGAGGAGTCACCCCTGCCCCCCGTCTGCCATGACTTTGCACATATATTTAGAGAGCCACCACTGGGAACCCTTCCCCCTAAGCGAAAGTTTGACCATGAAATTGTCCTAACTGACACCTTTATCCCAAAAGTAGCTAAGGTGTACCCTCTTAATCCAAAGGAGACCCTTGCATGTGAAGAATTCGTCAAGGAGCATCTGGCGTTGGGAAAAATCATCCACTTGAAATCCCTACAAGCTGCCCCCTTTTTCTTCATCGCAAAGAATGATGGTTCCCTTCGCCCCTGCCAGGACTACTGCTATGTCAACTGCTTTACCATCAAAAATGCCTACCCACTTCCACTGATCTCTGAACTGGTCAACAAAGTTAAAGGGTCTTCTATCTTTACTAAGATGGACATTCATTGGGGATACAATAACGTTCGGATCAAACCTAGCAATAGGTGGAAAGCTGCCTTCATCACCCCCCTAGGCTTGTTCGAACCCACTGTCATGTTTTTCGGTCTAACAGGCTCTCCCCTGACCTTCCAAGCATTGATGGATGATGTCTTTTGCAACTATATCGCAGAAGGATGGCTAATCATTTACATGGACAACATCCTCATTCACTCTATGGACTAGCAGACCCATGATGAGTGAACCCACAAAGTGCTGCAGCGACTATCCGACCACCAGTTCTATTTGAAACCATCCAAATGCTTCTTCTCCGTCAGCAAAGTAGAATTCTTGGGGATCATCTTGCGTCCTGGAGAGATTACCCTTGACCCCAGAAAACCATCAGTGATTGATGAGTGGACTACTCTTCATACTGTCAAGGACATCCGATCCTTCTTGGGATTCTGCAATTTCTATCGCAAGTTTATTGCAGGATTCTCTGACCTTGCCCTCCCCCTAAACTCTCTGACATGAAAAGGAGCCCCCTGGTCCTGGACTCCCGCTTGTGAACAGGTATTCTGCTCCCTTTGAGATGCCTGTAAATCCAAGCCTGTACTCCAACTCCCTGACAATTCCATCCCATTCTGGGTAATGACTGACACCTCCCTTGGTGCATGCAGAGCGGTTCTGATGCAGAAGGACTCGAATGGGGACCTCCACCCTTGTGCTTTCTTCTCCAAGACGTTTTCCCCTGAAGAGTGGAATTACAATATCTATGATTGCAAGCTCCTTGTGGTAATCCGAGCCCTCGAAGAGTGGCGACACCACTTGACGGGGACTGCCCACCCCGTGACAGTCCTCACCAATCACAAAAATCTTAGTTATTTCAAGTCCCCTCACCAGCTCTCTTGCTGACAGTCCCATTGGATGTTATTCCTTATAGACTTTGACCTTATCTTTCATCATCTTCCTGGATCAGTGATGGGACTGGCTGATGCTCTTTCTTGTCTTCATTTGCCTGACACTACCACCAACAACCAGGACCTAGTCCTCCTCACCCCGGCCGCAATAGTTCGCACTATTGACACTGCACTCCGAGACTGAATTGCATCCTCCTCCTCCACTGATGACTTTATTGCCATGGCCCTAAATAGTTTGTCCTCCCCATCCTCCTCTCACCTTTTCTCCTCCCCCACAGATTGGCGATACATGGACAATTTGCTGTATTACAAAGACCACCTCTATATTCCCCCTGATTCTTGACGACCCCTTGTTTAGTCTATTCACGCTTCCCCAGCCAGAGGACATGCCAGCTACTTCTGCCTCCTATCCCTTCTACGGCAGGACTACTGGTGGCCCAGGATGGCCACTTTTGTGCAAAACTTCCTTGCTGGCTGTGTGGTTTGTCAGCAAAATAAGGTCATCACTCACCCGATTTCCCCTGGTCTTTCCCCTATTCCCTCCAATGCCACCCACCCCTTTCAACAGATCTCAATGGACTTTATGTCCGGCCTCCCCACTGTGGGACCCCATAATGCTATTTTGGTCATGGTCAACCATGGGCTTATGAAGGGGGTAATTCTTATTCCCACAAACGTAAATGCTGATGCTGAGGAAGTAGCAAAATTGTTTTTCTCCCACATCTTTCCCCAATTTGGCTTACATGACAAAGTAATCTCTGATAGAGGACCCCAATTTGCGTCCGCCTTTGCTAGAGAACTCGCCTGGCTCCTGGACTATGATGTCGCCCTATCCACCATGTATCATCCTCAGACTGATAGAGAAACTGAATGAGTTAACCAGGAAATCAGCATGTACCTCAAAATGTTCTGCCAAGTAAACCCATTGTCTTGGCTAGAGCTTCTGTTATGATTCCCTTGGATGAGAGGCATTCCTCTTTCCTTGAGTGATACTTCTGTGTACGATGGTCATCTCAACCAATGGGGGAATCGCCTGACATTTCCTTGTCTATCTACCATCTCCCCCCCTACTTGCACGAGCTTGTAGACTCCCCGTCCACATCGACGTGGCAGGACCTTCTAGACTCCGAACACGTCTATCCCTGGCACACCTCCATCCCCTCAAACGTGCCCAACAACATCATCGCTCTGCCTTCTCCTTAAGTCGTCCCCTTTGCCCTTGCCTCCCTTTTCCTCTTTGCCCTTTGCCCATCTTACTCATTCACCTTCCTAGTGTAGTAACACCCTATACCCTCCCCTTCTCACGCGGACTTGCCTCCCCTCCTCGTTAACTTCTCCTTATAGTTAACTCGTTCTTCCCAGACACATAAATACCCTTGAGCTCTGTACTTGTCCCCTAGTTAGATCTACGCTTAACACGCCTAGAGTTTAACTCCTTGCTGCTGCAGTCATTCTACTCAGCGAGACCTGGATCTCTACGAGACGTCACTTCGCTCTTGAGGAAGTGCTTGACAGTTGGACTTTACACGTAGCATAACAAAAGATCTAACTCATCCCTGCCGCCCCTGCCTTCGTCGCAGAAGGGCAAGACTAGTTCAGAAAAACAGCTGATCGCGATCAGTACCGAAGCTATCGACCTCCTGAGTCTTCTGAGGAAGAAGGAGAGAACCGCGAGGAAGAGCTTTCCCTCGAAATCAAACACGTCGAACCACTGCCGCTGTGAAGAGTGTCAGAAAGACCTCCGCCACCGAACCCACTCCTTCACCAGAGAAGATGAAGAGCCCCAACTACTACTTTGCCTGCTGCCCCTGTCTTGTCCTTGGAACTGCCGCCCATCTCCACTCCCCAGGTTTAACCCCACAGAAATCCCCTTTCTGCCATCACCTCTACCACTCACACCCCTCAGACGACCACTCGAGCACCAACCCCATCCCTCCACTACATCACTACCCAGGCAGCCCTCCAGGAAGCCCTTGCCAGCCTCGATGACGTTGACCAAGCCGTTCAACAAGCCTTTACCCCCGCTTCCCAGAGATCTATGAACCAACCAGGATGACCCCAGCAGGCCCAACAGCTGCAGCAGGCCCAGTTACCACCTGC
>JBBPKP010000195.1:0-16568 GCA_038089335.1 Boletellus aff. obscurococcineus | reverse complement strand
GCAGAGTAAGGTCATCACTCACCTGGTCACTCCTGGCCTTACCCCTATCCCATCTGCTGCCACCCGACCCTTCCAACAGATCTCAATGGACTTTATGTCTGGACTCCCCTCTGTGGGACCCAATAATGCTATTCTGGTCGTGGTTGACCATGAGCTCACAAAGGGGGTAATTCTTATTCCCATGAATGTAAACACTGACGCCACTGAGGTCGCTAAACTGTTCTTTTCTCATGTCTTTCCCAGATTTGGCTTACATGACAAAGTAATCTCTGACCAAGGGCCCCAATTCGCCTCTGCCTTTGCCAGAGAACTCGCCCAACTATTGAACTATGATGTCGCACTCTCCACCGCCTACCACCCTCAGACTGATGGTGAAACTGAATGCGTCAACCAGGAAATTGGAACCTATCAACAGATGTTTTGCCAAGCAAACCCATCTTCTTGGCCTCAACTTCTCCTGATGGCCGAATTCTCTCATAATGCCCTGACACATTCCATAACCAAGAAATCCCCATTTTCTCTCATGATGGGCTATGAACCCTGGGCCTATCCCACATTAGGAAAGACCTTTATTCCCGCACTAACGGAATGGCTCTCGCTTCTTGAAAAAGCTAGGGATGACACCTTGGCAGCACACCGCCTCACTCAATTAGAAATGAAACAACAAAAGAATGGCAAACCCCCTTCCTGGAAAGTTGGAACGAAAGTGTGGCTCAACACCACAAATCTAAAAATGACCCATGCCTTCCCAAAACTGGCACCCCACCACCTTGGCCCCTTCAAGATTGAAAAAGTCCTTTTCCCGTTAGCATACAGATTATGACTCCCCACGCCCTGGAAAATACACCCAAACTTCCACACTTCCCTACTTTACCCATATGCGGAAACGGATGAACATGGCCCTAACTTCCTCTGACCCCCACCCAATGTCAAAAATAACGAAGAGGTTTACAAAGTCAAAGGCATCTTAGCTCACCATGGCTCGCCCAGCCAATGCAAATACCTCATCAAATGGCAGGGATACCCTTCCTCCGAGAATATGTGGGAACCGGAATGGAACCTAACCAGCTCCTCAGCCCTTTTACGACTATAGAAGTCTGCCCAACCTCAGCAGTTCTCCATCCATCGGACCACCATCGACACCACCCCCCACCCCACTCTTAGTTATGACCTCTGTTACCACCAACCTATCTACCACCTCCCTCCTCATCCTCATCCTCGCCCTCCTCACCTCTCTCACCACCTATTGGGTGGTGGGATTGTTCTTGGAGCACCACATAGTGAGGGTAGTGTACAGTGTAACGGAGAGATCCCCTGGGACTGTGCAGAGAACACAGTTCCAGGATGGGCACATGACAGTGATGGAAATGACAGGAGGAGGAAGGGCAAAGGCCTGGGTATGGGAAATCAACATGTCCACAAATGGACCATGGGAAACCAACAACTATATGGCCCCATTCCCTGTTCAGGCTGGAGGAAATGGGAATGAGGATACATGGGGAAATCAGTGACAGAAAAGGAATACAATGCTTTTTTGTTCGCTCAAAAGGGACTAATCAACACCAATGACAAACCTGACCGATAGACCCTTCCCCCTTCACTGCTGAGTCCCACTCGTACAACTTCCCCAAGGTCACTGAGACTATTGTTTATAAATTTGAACTTGCCCTGGGACTCCACTGCTGGTGCTCTAAGAGCAGACATCAGGAAACTTGTGCCATCCCTAAAGGAACTCACAACATTGCAGGCTATCCTGCCCACCTTGCCCAGTTTTGGGAGTGCATCGAATTGGAAAGGGATCTCACCACTGCTAAAAAAGTCAAATGCCTCTGCACTGGCAACCACCAAGTCATCCTGAATGACAAACCCCACCAAATAAATGATACTACTTGAGCATTGGCTGGGCCAACCCTCTTTTTGGCTCCTTTGACGATTCCCCCCTTCTCATTTGACAGAAAGTTCACCCTTCCCTAGATGTTCTCACCAACCCTACCATGCCATTCCCTGTTCCTTGTCATGTCTGCTATTCATGGAATGCCCAGTGGATCCTGCAGATCCTTACCCTTTCGTGGCAAAACCCTCCTAACCGCCCCCTTTGCATCACCAAGGACCTCCTGGTGTGAGTTCCTTCCCTGTTTTATCATCTTATTATTGCCATGAATCTTCCCTCTCACCACCAACTGTCTCCCCTTCAACTCAAATCTTTTCCTCCTTTTCACAAACAAGAATTTATCTTTGATTTGATTAGTTCCCTGGCCGTCCTTGCCCACATTCTTTTCCTCCGTGCAGTAACAGAGCACAGGGTCACTCAGAGGGCTATTGACCTTGCTGTAGCTCATCTTGAGCTAATGCGCCTCATGCTTGCGGTCGCTGACCACCCTGATCAACAAGAGACCCTGGCTGATGAGGAAGGTTTCGAACGAACTCTTGAATGGGTTGTGGCAGGAAGGGAGATTACCTTCTATGAGCTCATTTCTGTTGGAATCATTGACATTATCAATGACCTCCCCTATAACTTATTGTATCCTCTCTTCCACTACCAACTCGTGCTCTTCACTCCCTGGGAAAGAGCTCAATACCTCAATTTCCCTAACCCCATCCCCGAAGCTGTCGAAACACCACCAGACATTCCCCTTGCCCCACCTCCTATACAACGCCATTCGTCTCCGATGCTTGAATGCCCCGTCTCCAGACTGGAGAGGCCACTCCCTCGCATCCCAACAGATCATCCTCTTACCAGGGAAGCCCGGAACTCCCCCTATTGTGGCAGATGCAAGGAACCCCTCTCCCCCACCCACCAGTGCCCAGATGAGCTTGATCCCAATCCTCTTCCCTGTCTCGAGTGCTCTTCCCCCACTCACTCCCACACTGCCTGTCCCAAGTACATTTGCCCCAACTGTCAGCTCCCCTGCCCCATGCACCCTCAGCACGAATGCCCAGAACTGGTCTGTCCCAACTGTTATAGATGGGGACATACTCGACAAAACTGTGTTTACCCTCAACACTATTCCCCTCCCCATCCTGGACCCTTTTGTGACTGCTGCTTCCATCCGGAACATATGGGAGTCCACTGTACTCGCCAACTTTTCCTGGCACCCCATCCCTCCCCCCTCCGCCATCATTCCACTTCATTGTTACGCTACATGTAAAGTCCAACTGTCGAGCATTCCCTCAAGAGCAGAATGATGTCTTGTAGAAATCCTGGTCATGCTGAGTAGAACGACTGTAATGGCAATGAGTCAAACTCTAGGCATGTTAAGTGTAGATCTAACAAGGGGACAAGTACATGACTTGAAGGTATTTATGTGTCTGGGGAAAACGAGTTAGCTATAAAGAGAAGCTAACAAGGAGGGAAGGCAAGTCCATTCAGGAAGGCAAGGGCATAGGGTAATACTACAAGGGGAAGGCGACTGAGTAAGACGGGGCAAAGGGCATGAAGAGAATGGAAGGCAAGGGCGAAGGGCAAGGCCTATTCAGAAGGTGGGTTGATAACATCGGTAGGAGCAGAAGAAGAAGGCAGGTGCCTCATGGGATACTTGTAGTTGAAGTCAAGGACATCTTGCCAAGTAGCGTGTGAGGGGTCATCGACAAGCTCCCAAAGGTGGGAAGGGAGATGGTAAATAGAAGGGGACATGTCTGTTGGTCTGGCCATAGGTTAAGGGGACCATCAGAACTGGAAGTAGGTTTCAAGGAAGGATGCACGTCGCTTCTCTCATTGGCATTCAGAGGAAAATGTAACATCACCCCCCTGGCAAGGCTGGTTCTCTGAATCAGCACTCAGGGTTGGTCTCACCATCGGCATCGTCATGCTTGGGGGAGGAGTCCAGGACAATGGGGTTGGCCACTGAGCTGCAATCTGCTGGTTCATTCATGCCAGAGCTTTGGCTGCTTCGTGAGAGGCCCTGGGTGGCGGCGAGGGCCCGAGGAATGTGACTGAGTAGGGGCAGTGCGGGGTTGGGTGTCAGAGAGAGGGGCTCAGTGTGGGTGGGGGAGATGGGGTAGCCTGGACAATGCTACTTGGAATGTCCAAAGTATCTGCAATTGGAGCATCATCGGTCAGGACAGCCATGGGTGGGATGTCCAGGAGTGTGAAGGCGACAGTGGGGATAGCGGTAGCGAGGGCAGAAGAGCCTGGAGTGGCCCTTGACTCCACACTGAATGCAACCCGTTCGAATCGTTCCTCGTGGGCAGGTGTGCTCTCAACTCCAGTCGCAGTCCTGAAGGCAGTGAGAGCAAACCAATTGATGATGAGGTCGGGGCGCTACATCCTCAGGGCTTGGAGCAAGTGCTCAGTTGCTTCCTGGCTCAGAGAAAAAAGTGTTCCGTCCGACTGGGTGAGGTTGACGAGGGGTGGGAGGGGGAATGGGGAGGGGTCTGGATGTAGATGGAGGGGTGGTGAGCCTGGCAAAAAGAGGAACTCGTTGAGTCAGCGAGGGGCTGTCATCGGCAGGGGAGGTAATAAGTGGGGGGATGTTGTCCCGAGAAGAGGAGAGTGGGGTGAAGAAGCCATAGTTCTCAGATGCAGGGTCATTAGTGTCCAAGTCGACTTCGGAGGGGAAATTCGAATATGAGGCCCTCTCAGAGGGTGAGAAAAGTTGGAGGCGATGTCGTAAAGCGGAGAACACGATGGCATAGGGAATCTCATCGATCGTGGTCTCTATGTTGGTGGCAATCAGATAATAAAATACCATGAGGCAGTGTCGGTGGATGGTGGAAAGGAGGTGGTCCACATCCGGGTTGTTTATCGTTCGGTGGACATCGGCGGCAGAGAGACTGCGGATTATCCTGAGGCTGTGTCATTGCATCTTGTGGTGGGTGATGAAGAAGGTCAGTGCCTGCTGTAATGGGGCATTATTGAAGTATTCCCGGGTTTCTTCAATCACTCATCGTATCACAGGATCATGAATGAGTCCGAGGATGAATTCTCATCAATGAGAGGGAGGGAAGTTTGCCACACAAAGAGGGGTCTGCTCGGCCATAGTTGTCAATAGGATAAGATTAAGAGCACAGTAAAGGCAATTGTTTGCACAAGGTAGGAGAGGTGCATGCACAAAGAGGTTTATTTCAAAACGTAGACCCCCCTCCTGTTCCGTCTGTCCATGGGCAATGGAGAAGAGGGATTTGTCAGAAAAGGATACTTCCCAGTACCACAGCCGTGTATGGCCTACCCGGGAACTCTCCGTTTTGATCTTTTCTTCACCCAGCTGGGTGATGTTGACTACTTTTGGGAGGATGGTGATCTCCCCAAGAGCGACTCTAAATGTGCCCCTGTTCAGGGCAAAACAGTGGCAAAATAAAAAGAAGAAGGTGATGGCGGTGAGGATGGCAAGAGCAACTAGGTAGCAAAGGAGGGTGTCGAAGGAAATGGTGGTAGTGATGGACGACATGGTACTCCTAGGCTAATTTATATAGGTGGTAAGGTCATGGGTGGTGCATTGACCAGGTTTTGTTTTCCCTGAGGGGAAGGCGGATGGCTTGGCCTTCTTATATGTGGAAAGCAGGCGTTTGGCATTCCCCAAGTTCTGTTCTGGTTCCCAGGTGTTCTCAGCAGATAAGTAACCTTTCCACTTGATAAGGAATTCCTGGCAAGCAGTGTTCCCATGATGACTAAGGATGGCTTCAACTTCGTAATGTTCCTCATCATCCACAAGGTCTGGTGGCAGGTTCATAAGGTTGGGGCCATGCTCTGCAGTAGTGACATATGGCAATAAGAAGGTGGCATGGAAGTTTGGGTGTATTTTCCAGGTCGGGGGAAGTTTGAGCCGATAGACGAGGGGGGAGATTACGTGTTCTATCTCAAAGGGGCCTTCTCTTCTGGGCACAAGCTTTCTAAAAGGGTATTGGAGATGAAGGTTTTGTTGTCGAGCCATACCCGGTCTCCCACTTTCCATGGTTTGAATGTGGGAGGGTGGTTGCTAACCATAGCCTTTTGTGCGATCTGATCGGTGTGTAGGGCTTCTGTGCGAGCTTCTTTGAGTAGTTCCACTCACTTCTCGACTGCGGGCATGAAAGACTTTCCAAGTTAGGGATAGGCATGGGGTTCGTAGCCCATTATGAGAGAGAACGGGGATTTCTTGGTTACCAAATGTACTGACAAGTTGTGCATGAATTCTGCCATGGGTAAGAGTGTGGGCCAATTTGTCAGGTTGCCCTATGCAAAGATTTGAAGGTAAGTTCCTAGTTCCTGATTTACCCATTCGGTTTCTCCGTTCATCTGTGGGTGGTATGTGGTGGAGAGGGCAATGTCATAATGGAGGAGGTGGGCAAGTTTGTAGGCAAAGGCGGAGTTAAACTGGGGACCTCAGTCTGAGATTACTTTGTCATGGAGTCCAAATCTAGGGACAACTTTCTTGAAAAAGAGTTTGGCAATGGTTTCCGTGTCGGCAGTGCTCGAAGTAGGGATGAAAATAGCCCCCTTTGTCAGGCCATGGTCCACCATGACCAAAACAGCATCCAAGCTGTCAATGGGGGGTAGCACCATGATGAAGTCCATAGAGATCTGTTGAAAGGAATGGGTGGTGGTGGTCGGGATGGGAGATAGTGGGGGGCAGGTTGGGTGGGTATTTACTTTGTTCTGCTGGCAGACGGCACACCCCTGCATTACGTGGCAAACGAGTGTGGCCATACCTGGCCACCAATAATCATATTGGAGTAAGTGCAGCAGGCAGAACTGGCCTGGGTGGCTGTGAGCGGGATGTTTGTGAGTTTCCCGAATGAGCTTGGTGGGGGTGGGTTCGGGGACAGGAGTTTCCTGCGAAAGTACGGGAGGTTGTCCCTCCAAGACCAGTCTGAAGAGGTGGTATGGTTAATCGGGTAGGTGGTGGTTATTTCCTGTAGCTGGCATTGGATGAATGGGTTGGTCGGGGTGGTCAGCGCCACCAAGTTCTTTAGCCCCATATCGATGGCGTGGACCATGGTTATCGGCGTGAACAGGGCCACCTGGTCATTATCAGAGGAGGTGTTAGGATTCGCCAGGCATGAAAGGGCGTCAGCTGGGCCCATTTGCGACCCAGGGAGGTGGTGGAATTCAAGATCAAAGTCCATCAAGCAGAGCATCCAATGTGCCTGTCATCTTGATAGGTTCTGTGGCTCTTTAAAGTAGGCCAGATTCTTGTGGTCAGTCAGGATCATGACAATGTTAGGGGTTCCTGAAAGATGGTGTCACCACTCCTCCAACACATGGATCACCACTAACAGTTCCTGGTCATGGATGTCATAGTTGCATTCTTCCAGTGAAAAGGTTCGGGACAAATAGGCACATGGGTGAAGATCTCCATTGCCATCTTTTTGCATCAATATGGCCCCACAGGCTACTAGCGATGCATTGGTCACTACCCAGAATGGTTTGGATGAGTCGGGTAAACGGAGTATGGAGGACATTAAAAATTGTTTCTGCAGAGTCCTGAATGTGGTCACGTGAATGGGGAGCCACTCCCACTTAGATGTCTTCTTTCTCAGGTCGGTTAATGGTTTGGTGAGGTCCAAGAAGCCAGCAATGAATTTTCTGTAAAAGTTGCAAAATCCTAAAAATGATCTAACCACCTTGACCATGGTGGGCAGTTCCCAGTCTTTGATGGCGTTCAGCTTGGTGGGGTCAAGGGTGACAGCCCTAGATTTGACAACCAGGCCGAGGTATTCCACCTCCTTGGTGTCGAATGTTGACTTCAATAGTTTTAGGAATAAAGCATGCTCCTGTAGGTGGCGAAGGACTTTCTTAGTTCATTCCTGGTGGGTGACAGGGTCGGCGGAGTGGATAAGGATGTCGTCCATGTAGATGATTAGCTATCCCTCCACAATGTAGTCTTAAAAGATGTTATCCATTAGTCGTTGGAAGGTCAGTGGGGAGTTGCACAATCCAAAGAACATGACTGTCAGCTCAAACAGTCCGAACAGGGTGATGAAAGCTGCTTTCCAGCGATCCTCCGGTTTGATGTGGACATTATTATATCCCCATCACACATTGAACTTAGTGAAGATGGACGAGTCCTTCAGTTTGTTGATCAGTTCAGAGATAAGGGGTAAGGGGTAGGCATTCTTGATCGTGTGCTCGTTAAGGTAGCAGTAGTCCTGGCAGGGACAGAGACTGCTGTCTTTCTTTCCTACAAAGAAAAAGGGGGATGCCTGGGGCAACTTGGAGGGGACATTCTGTCCAGCTGCCAAGTGTTCATCGACAAAGGCTTTGCAAGCCTCAAGTTCTTTTGGGTTTAACTGGTATGCTTTGGCAACCTGAGGTTTGAACGTGTCAGCCGTGAGGATTTCATGATCATAAGGGCATTCAGGGGGTAGTTGTCCAATAGGTGGCTCATCAAAAACATCTTTAAATTCGGTGTACTCGGCCGGTAGTGTTACCTTGCTTGCTCTGGCCGCTTGGTAATCTGGGTGGAGATGGTGGTTTTCCGGAGGGCTTTGGTAATATACCCATTGGGATTCTTTCCTAGAGTGTGAGCAACATAGAATTGGCTTCTGCAAACATGAGTCAGGTCAGGAGATAGCTCTATTTTGTGGGTGGCCCATTTGATGGTAGGGTTTCACTTTCTCAGCCAGTCCATTCCTAAGATAAAGGGGTCCTTTCTGCAGGCGATGACATAGCAAGTCATCATTTCTTCATGGTCATCAATGACCAGGTGGATGTTGACCATTTCTCTGACTATTCTGGCCAGGTTGAGGGTCCCATCGATGTTTCACGCTAGCAAGGGAGAGGGGAGTTGTGTGGTTTTCCATTTAGTCTTTTGCACCAAGTCCTTATTGACAAAGGAGGAGGTGGTGCTGCTGTCGATCAGTGCAAGAGTGTCTACGATTTTTCCGTCTTATTCCAGAGTAACAGGGACTTTGATTGCTTTAGTGGTACAACTGGATACAAGTACAGAGGAAGGAGAGCTTGACATAGCTAAAGCCCTCCACAACCAAAACCCTTATGGTTGGGGGTAGTTTCCGTGCAGTTTACAGCCTGTTCCTCATCAGCATTTCCTCCAAATGCCATCTTCATGGTGTGAAGGATCTCGTCTTGAGTAAATGGAAGGGTTCCTAGATAATCCTCCACAGGGGAGGTCTCCATCTTCCTGATCTTCTGTGGGGGTTTGCTCGAGGTTCCCAGCCTCTGTCCTCCTTTGTGGTTCATCAACCTGCATCCTACTTGGTGGCAGACGAAGCACTTGTTGCTCTTCATATGTTTGGCTCGTTGAGTGGGGGAGAGTCGTGCGACATCAATGTCCATGGCATTTGGATCGGTGGAGTGCCCATTTCTAGTGTAGCTTCAGCCCATAGGGATGTACTGGGAGCAGGCTTGAAGTTGTCTGACTCAAATGAACTTCTGTTTGAAGATTTGGGCCTTAGCAATCCAGTCCTGCCAGGTTGTTGGCTGTGGGTTAATCATTGCCATCATGTTGGCAAGGGAGGTGGAGACTCCATGGTTCAGAACATCAATGAGAATATCGTTGTGTCCTGTGTCAAGTTTGCTTTGCTCAATGGCGATCTCGAATGCAGCAATGAAATTGTCAAAGCTGCCGCGTTTCTGGTAAGGGGGTAGCGTGCACTCGGTGGTATCAGGGTAGTCAACCTGTTTAATCAAGTATAGCTGGTTTCTGGCTTTCTCCAGCAGTCCGGCAGGGATGAAAGAGTTGGTGAATGCTGCTTTGAACATGGCCCAAGTTGCTCCTTGCACCTTCGGGTACTAGGTTTCGGCAAAGGAAGCGGGTTGTCCTTTTGCCATCTTGTTCAGGCAGGTCAGGATCATGATTTCGTCATTGTTATAGACTCCGGGGATCATATAGAAGTAGGCTTTCATGGCAAGCAGCCATCTCTGGGCATTCTCTGGATTTCCATTGAAGTCAACAGGTCAGCCTGCCTTTAGTTCGCTAGTTCTTGGACAAGTGGGTGCTATGGGGGCCACTTGCAACTGTTGCTGGGGTAACTGGGCCAGTTGGGCCAGTTATGCCTGTTCTGGTTGATTCATAGATCTCTGGGAAGCAGGGGTAAAGACTTGTTGGACTGCCTGGTCGACATTGTTGAGACTGGCAAGGGCTTCCTGAAGGGCAGTCTGGGTAGTGATGAAGTGGAGGGGAGGGGTAGGTGCTCTGGTGACAGTCTGAGGGGTGTGGACAGTCGAGGCAGTGGCGGATAGAGGATTTCTCTGGGGTCAAATCTGTGGGGTGGAAATGGGGGGCAGTTCCAGGGACAGCACAGGGGCAGCAGGCAAAGTAGTGGTCAGCACTCTTCGTCTTCTCTGTTGAAGGAGTGGGTTCGGCGGCAGTGGTCTTCCAGACACTCTCTGCAGCGGGGGTGGTTCAACGTATTCTGGCTCATAGGTTCCTTCCTTGAGAATGGTTTCCCCTTCTTCCTTGGAAGACTCAGGGGGGTGGTAACTTTGGTATTCGTCTCTTCCAGACGTCTTGAAATAGTCTCGCCCTTCTGCAATACAGGCAGGGGTGGTGGGGACGAGTTAGATCTTTTGTTACGCTGTGCGTAAAGTCCAACTGTCGAGCGTTCCCTCAAGAGCAGAATGATGTCTTGTAGAAATTTTGGTCTCACTGAGTAGAATAACTGTAGCGGCAATGAGTCAAACTCTAGGCATGTTAAGCGTAGATCTAACGAGGGGACAAGTACAGAGCTTGAAGGTATTTATGTGTTAGGGGAAAACGAGTTAACTATAAGGAGAAGTTAACAAGAAGGGGAGGTGAGTCTATTCAGGAAGGCTGGGGCATAGGGCAATACTACGGAAGGAAGGCAACTGAGTAAGACAGGGCAGAGGGCATGAAGGAAATGGAAGGTGAGGGCAAAGGGTATGATCTACTCAGAAGGCAGGTCGATGAAGTCAGTAGGAGCAGAAGAAGAAGGCAGGTGCCTCATGGGATACTCGTGGTTGAAGTCAAGGACGTCTTGCCAAGTAGTGTGTGAGGGGTCATCGACGAGCTCCTGAAGGTGGGAAGGGAGATGGTAAATAGAAGGGGACACATCTGTCAGTCCGGCCATAGGTTGAGGGGACCATCAGAACTGGAAGTAGGTTTCAAGGAAGGATGTGCATCGCTCCTCTCATTGGCATTCAGAGGAAAACGTAACATTCATGTCCCGAGTCCTCCAATGAGGACAAACAGTCCCACTCCTCTCACACACCCCTATCCTTGCCTGTGGCTGGCCCTTCCTCACTGGGTGATGTCCCCACCCCCATCACCCCTCCTCATCATGGATGAATGGCCTTGGTGGCTTGAATCGGAGTTTCAAGCTCAGCAGGGGGGTAATGTTACATTTTCTTCTCTTTCTCCCCCAGACCCATCTCTTCCTTCAGTGTACTATCATCCCATCGATGACCACCGAGGCCTACTGCTCTCTCCCCTTCTATACAGACATCTCAGGCCCCTTGCACCCCATTCTTAGCCATACCGCTTGGTAGGTCCCTTTGTTCTCCTCTTATGGTAACCATTGTTCCCCATACATGGACTATACCTTTGTCCTCCTAATCTGGTAGCCATTGTTCTCCCAGATTGTCTTCCCCTACTCGTCCCCTATAAGTACCTATTGTTACGATTTCCCCAGAAACCCCCGGGATGAACTTCATTCCTCTTTTCTCCGTTCTTACTTCAACGTGAGGTGGTCCCCTCAACCTATGGCTTCCTCCCCATAACCCGACCCCACCTACTACCACCTCCCTGCCACTCTACGAGACCTAGTCAATGACCCGGAGGGTGCCACCTGGCACGACGTCCTGGACTTCGACAACGAGTACTTGGTGAGGCGACTGCCCTCCTCTTAGAATCCCTTTGCCTTCCTTTCTCGTTTCCCCTTTGCCCTATCTTACTCATATGCCTTCCTCTCTCGTTTCCCCTTTGCCCTGTCTTACTCACTAGCCTTCCATTAATGGACTAGCCTTCCCCTCTGGTAGTTTCTCCTTATAGCTACTGCGTCTTCCCCCGACACATAAATACCCTCGAGCTCTGTACTTGTTCCCTAGTTAGATCTACGCTTAACACACCTAGAGTTTGACTCCTCGCCGCTGCAGTCATCCTACTCAGCGAGACCCGGACTTCTACGAGACGTCACTATGCTCTTGAGGTAGTGCTCGACAGTTGGACTTTACGCATAGCGTAACAAAAGATCTAACTCGTCCCCGCTGCCCCTGCCCTTGTCGCAGAAGGGCGAGACCATTTCAAGATGGCTGATCGCGATCAGTACTGAAGCTACTGACCCCCTGAATCTTCTGAGGAAGAGGGAGGAGAACACGAGGAAGAGCGTTCCCTCGAACACGAATACGTCGAACCACCCCCACCACGAAGAGTGTCAGGAAGACCTCCGCCGCCAAACCCGCTCCTTCAACAGAGAAGACGAAGAGCGCCAACCACTACTTTGCCTGCCACCCCTGTCCTGTCCCTGGAACCTCCACCCCTCTCCACCCCGCAGGTTCAACCCCAGAGAAATCCCCTATCCGCCGCTACCTCGACCGCTCACACCCCCCAGACCGTTACCAGAGCGCCAACCCCACCCCCACTCCCACTCCACTTCATCACCACCCAGGCAGCCCTTCAGGAAGCCTTTGCTACCCTCGACAATGCTGAGCAAGCAATCCAACAAGCCCTTACCCCCGCTTCCCAGACATCCATAAATCAACCAGGACAACCCCAGCAGGCCCAGTTGGCCCAACAACCCCAGATAGCCCAACCGCTGGCGCCGATAGCTCCAGCTGCGCCAAGAACTAGCAAACTCAAGGCCGGACTGCCAGTAGACTTCAATGGAAAGCCCGAGAATGCCCAGAGATGGCTCCTTGCCATGAAGGCCTATTTCCATATGAACCCCACTGTCTACAACAGCGACAAAACAATGATCCTGACCTGTCTAAACAAAATGGCAGAAGGACTATCAGCCTCTTTCGCCGAAACATGGTACCCGAAGGTACTAGGAGCAACTTGGGCACAATTCGAGACTGCGTTCACGAATTCGTTTATCCCTGCTGGACTGCAGGAGAAAGCCAGAAACCAGCTTTACCAGATCAAACAGGCGGACTACCCCGACCCCGCGGAACATACACTCCCTCCCTATCAGAAGTGAGGAAATTTCGATGACTTTGTCGCCGCCTTTGAGATTGCGGCCGGACGAAGCAAACTCGATGCAGGACATGACGAAATCCTTATCAACGTCCTAAACAGAGGAGTATCCCCATCTCTTGCCAATATGATGGTGACGATCAACCCTCAACCGACTACCTGGAAAGACTGGATTGCCAAGGCGAGAATTTTTGAACAGAACTTCCTACGAGTAAGGCAACTCCGGAACTGCTCCCAATACATCCCAATTGGGTGAACCTACCCTAGGAATGGCTGGGCCACTGATCCCAATGCCATGGACGTCGACATCGTCAGACTCTCTCCTGCCCAACGAGCCGAGCATCTAAAGAACAACAAGTGCTTTGTCTGCCATCAGAAAGGGTGTTGGTCAACTAACCACAAAGGAGACCAGAGGCTGGGAACCTCGAGTAAACCCCCACAGAAGATCAGAAAGATGGAAACCTCTCTGGTAGAAGACTATATCGGAACTCTCCCTTTCACCCAAGACAAAATTCTTCAAACCATGAAAATGGCCTTTAGAGGAAATGCCGAAGAAGAATCGGTGAACCGTGTGGACACCTCCGTCGATGACAAGGGTTTTGGCTGGGGAGAGCTTTAGCTACATCAAGCTCTCCTTCCTCTGTACTTGTAACCAGTTGTACTGCTAAGGCAATCAAAGTCCCCGTAACACTGGAACAAGACGGAAAAATCGTAGACACCCTTGCACTGGTAGACAGCGGAGCAACCTCCACATTCATAAACAAGGAACTAGTTTAAAAAAGCAGCTGGAAAACTAGACGACTTCCTTCCCCACTATTAGCTCGGAATGTAGATGGAACTCTCAATCTTGCCGGGATGGTAAGAGAAACCACTGAGATGCACCTAATCATCGACGACCACGAGGAACAGCTCACTTGCTATGTCATTGCATGCAGAAAAGACCCTCTGATCCTAGGGATGGACTGGCTGAAGAAGAGAAACCCCCTCATCGATTGGGCTACCCAGAAAATGGAGCTACTGCCCAACCCCCTGCGAATACAGGGAGCCCAAAGTTATGTTGCCCATTTCCTCGGAAAGAACCCCGACGGCTACATCACGGAAGCCTTGAGAAAGACCACCATTTCCACTCAGATCGCTCAGGACGCACCCCCTAAGGAGGTGATCCTTCCCCCGGAGTACACCCAGTCTAAGGACATATTTGACAAACCCCCTGTCGGGCAACTACCCCCCGAACGACCATATGATCACGAGATCCTCACCGACGATACCTTCAAACCATGGGTAGCCAAGGCCTATCAGCTCAACCCGAAGGAGATGGAAGCCTGTAAGGCATTTGTAGACGAACAACTCGCTGCCGGACAAATAATCCCCTCCAAATCACCGCAAGCCTCCCCATTCTTTTTTGTGGCGAAGAAAGATGGGACCCTATGACCCTGCCAGAACTACAGATATCTCAACGAGCACATGATTAAGAATGCCTACCCCCTTCCCCTGATCTCCGAGCTTATCAACAAACTCAAAGACTCAAAGGTGTTTACCAAGTTCGATGTATGATGGGGGTACAACAATGTTCGCATAAAAATGGAGGACCGCTGGAAGGCAGCATTCATCACCCCATTTGGACTCTTTGAGCCCACCATCATGTTTTTTGGGATGTGCAATTTGCCACCGACCTTTCAGAGACTAATGGACGACATCTTTCGGGACTATATCGCTGAAGGGTGGCTGATCATCTACATGGACGACATTTTGATTCATTCAGTCGACCTCCCCACCCATCAAGAGTGCACCCAAAAGGTGTTACTACGGTTGCAAGAGCATGCACTTTTCCTGAAGCTGTCCAAATCAACGTTCGATGCCTCCTTGGTGGAATACCTGGGGCTGGTAGTGACCCCTGGAGCCGTCACGCTCGACCCTACTAAGTTGAACACCATCAAGGACTGGCAACCACCACCCTCGGTAAAGGCGGTGCAATCATTCTTGGGATTCTGCAATTTCTATCAGAAATTTATTGCTGGGTTCTCCGATCTAGCCAAACCACTCACCGACCTGATGAAGAAGTCATCCAAGTGGGAATGGCTACCAATTCATCAATCCCCTTTCCAAACCCTACAGAAGCAATTCCTTAACTCACCGGTCCTCCACCTCCCGAATTCCTCCCAGCCATTCTGGCTTATGACTGACGCCTCACTCATCACATGTGGAGCCATGCTCATGCAAAAGGATGGCAACGGCGATCTGCATCCCTGCGCATACTTTTCCCAAACCTTTTCCCCGGAGGAACGAAATTACGACATCTACGATCAGGAACTACTCGCTGTCATATGAGCCCTGGAAGAATGGCAACACCACCTGTCAGGAACCCCCCATATAGTTACTGTGCTCACCGACCACAAAAACCTTGCCTACTTCAAAAAACCACAGAACCTCTCGCGGCGACAGGCTCGCTGGATGCTGTACCTGATGGACTTTGACTTGGAATTCCATCATTTACCTGGATCACAGATGGGACCCGCTGATGCTCTCTCTCGGCTAACAAACCCTGACACGTCCTCTGACAATGACCAAGTGGCACTGTTCACCCCTGTCACCATGGTTAGAGCCATAGATATGGGACTGAAGAATCTCATCACACTCACTACCCCGTCCGACCCTTTCATCGAACGACAACTGCGGGAAATAACTGCGACCTACTCCGTCAATAAGACTGCCCCGTCCAATTGGTCTTATCGAGACAACCTTCTGTACTTCAGGGGACGACTCTACATCCCCAAGCCCGCCCGCGCCAAACTCATCAGAGAAACCCATGAACACCCCGCCCACGGCCATCCGGGACAATTCCGTTTGCTTCACCTATTACAGCAGGACTACTGGTGGCCGGGGATGGCGGCTCTGGTTCGACAGGTCACCCAGGGGTGCGCCATCTGCCAGCAAAATAAAGTAAACACTCATCCGACGCGCCCACCACTGTCGCCCATATCGTCCACCGCAACCTGCCCCTTTCAACAAATTTCGATGGATTTCGTCACCTCCTTACCGCCCGTCGACGGCCACGATGCTATTTTGGTCGTGGTGGACCACAGCCTTACTAAGGGGGCTATTTTCATCCCAACATCTAGTACCGCCAACGTGGAGACCGTTGCCAGGCTCTTTTTTGAAAAAGCATTCCCTAGGTTTGGACTGCACAACAAAGTCATCTCCAACAGAGGCCCTTAGTTCAACTCCACCTTCGCATACGAACTTGCCCAACTCCTACACTACGACATCGCCCTATCCACCACCTACCATCCACAAACCAACGGGGAGACTGAAAGAGTCAACCAGGAACTTGGAACGTACCTTCGGATCTTTGCGCAAGGCAACCTGACTAATTGGCCAATGCTTTTACCCATGGCGGAATTCACGCACAACTCATCAGTACACTCGGTAACCAAGGAAACCCCGTTCTCTCTCATGATGGGCTACGAACCCCGTGCTTATCCCTCTCTAGGAAAGTCCTTCACACCCGCCGTGGACAAGCGGGCGGAGTTACTAGAA
>JBBPKP010000193.1:5641-16603 GCA_038089335.1 Boletellus aff. obscurococcineus | reverse complement strand
TCCGGCTTGGGCTGCGCCCGCCCCTCAGCGCTCACCTCGCGTTTGCGTCCCGCCCGTCGCCCGCGCTTCCCCGCGTCGCGCCCAAACGGTAGACATCACCGGCTGGGGCCTATCGCCGCGGGGCGCCGGCTTCCTCTTCGGCGCCGACATCACCAAGACGTTTGCGCACAACAACGCGATCGACCTCATCGCGCGCGCGCACCAGCTCGCCATGGAGGGGTACAAGCTCATGTTTGACGGCACGATCGTCACCGTGTGGAGCGCGCCCAACTACTGCTATCGGTGCGTCCCGCTCCCTCCCTCGCTCCCTCTCGCACACACACATGTCTAGATGCGGCAACGTGGCCTCGATTCTCGAACTGGACGAGCACCTCGCGCAGGAATACAAGGTGTTTTCGCATGCGCCCTCGGTACGTGTTCAGACGGCGACGGCGGATGACACACCCACTCATCGTTTATCACACCGAACACGCGACGCGCGGGGTGGACTGACCGCGCCGCCCCTCGTCCTCTTTTTTGGCATGACAATTTATGCGGATCTGGGTCCCGGTCGTGTATGCCCGCCGTGTGTGTGCGCGTGTCTGGCCTGCAGGACGTTCGGTCGATCCCGGCCAAGCGTCCGCCCGCAGACTACTTTTTGTAGGCGCGTCGCATGGTCCAGCGATGCCGTGAGGTGGACGCGATGGCAGTATGACCATGTATGTATGTATATCTATCTGTCCGGGCCGCACGCGCACACGCTTTCCTTGGAGCCTGTCAGTGGGCCGCTCTCTCCCTCCCTCGCAACGTCTGGATCCGAACTGGGGTGGCGAGCGAACTGGGAACCGACAGTCATCTGTGCACGTGATCTCCTCTTTTTTTAAAACTGTGTGGTGGGTATACGGTGGGATGTGCCGCGTGGCACATATTGGACTCAGGAAAAGGTCGCGGTTAGATCGGTACTTTGATAGGGTCCCACTGGGCTTGATGCATATTCTCAACGCGGACCGCCACCAGCGGTGTGGGGATGGGGATGTAAAGAGGCACCAACGGTGGCATTGCCTCGACCGCTTGTTTTATTTTATTTTTCCGATACATAGCACGGGGCGGGCCTGGAGACCGTCGACAGGCCCTTGCCGAGGGCGGAGAGGCCCCCCGCGCGCCCTGTCGCACGTCTGCAGAGCTGCGTGCGTGCTGGTATCGACGGACGCTCGCGAGGCAATACCGTACACGCGCGCGACCTGCCGCGAACGGACTAGCTCGACAGGGTTCTTCGAAACACCACACCCAGGGCGCGCGCGCAAAAACAAAACTGGCAGACCCCATCATCGCGTCGCATTGAATTGAATGGGCTGGCGAAGCCTGCGCCGGGCGGGGGATGGATGACGGATATACCCATATGCTCCGAAACGTTCGTGGCAGCGTGATCAGTTCCAGAAGCGTCGATGCGGACGGATTTGGGAGGGGCGAGACGGGATTGTCGACTCAGAGGCTGAAACGGGCAAGCGCAGCGAGAACCGTCCTCGTCATCGATCAGAACGGGCCCACGGTCGCGTCATGCGCCTCGCGTCTTCGACCGGTCCCTGCGTGGCGAGGTGAGCTCAGCTGACCGGGCGAAAGGACCCCCACCTCGAGCGGCCCGCGCGCTTTGTTTTTTTTGCTTCTGGTAAAACGTGCGCATCGTCCGAAAGACAGGGATCAGAAAATGAAGCCTTCGATGCCATCATCCGCGTCTTCTTGCTTCTCCGTCTTCTTCCGCATCGTTTTTGGCATGGCGAGACGTGTGTCATATCGCGCCAACGACCGAGGGAGGGCCACGTGCAGCAACGCTGGAGCAGCCCTGAGGAAACGTGGCACGCCCGAGTGGGGAAAGGTGGGGCAACGACACGGCGTACACATTTGACTGACAATCTAGGCCGGCGGGGCGACTCGACGACGTCGTTCCTGATCAACCCCGCCCACGACATGGTGCATCGAGGTGGCTTCCCAGTTGCGACCGGCCGAGTTGAGCGAGCTCTGACGTGTGTCACCGTGTGATCTTGTTACGACCCAAAAATAACACGGCAGAGACACGTCGACGGGATCGTCATCATGGGCATCGTCCGGTGTGGACGGGCGGGAAGAAGAGATGATTTGAATGGGACCTCGGACGGGCCCGAGCGAACGCTCTCCCTCGTTCTGGCTGAACCGATTTCCACCTGCATTTTTTTTAAAAAAAGGAAAAACGAAAACTTACGTTGAAACGCGACCGATCACCGCAATAATGATGGTTCCGCTCTGTGAAATCGAATGGAATGAATGGACACGGCCGCAATAGCCAGTTTGGACGGTCGTCGAAACTGTCACGGGGTGGGGTACGTGTCCGTGTCCACGGTCTTGCTTTTTGTCCTCGCTGAAACGCGTGCTCGGTTCTGAGACACTGTTTTGCGTGGGCGCTCAGCTCGGCGGTTGTCCGGTGGCTTTCTGCTTGTCTTCTTCGCGGCAGGTGCCAGCTGGCCGACCGTAAATGGGCCTCAGCTTACGACGGGGGGACCCGTGAATCATCCGTTTTCGGCGGCACGATTCGCTCATGTGACTGTCCGAACTTTGTTCTTTATCGTCGGCAAGTCGTCGCTCCATGACGTTGGAGCAACATCACCGCTCACGAACGTTGCTGTTATCAAGCTCGCCACCGTCAGTCGCCTGACACGCTGTCGGGTGCCTGCGGTCGGGTTTTGGCGCTGGAGCGACCCTGAGCAAGGCTGGGCTTATAGACTCGTCCAGCTCCTTCACACCACGTTTCCTCTTCACAGATAAGCCTTCATGTGCTCTCAAAAGAACGGTGAACGAGAAAAGCCAAGTGTCACGGCGTTTGAGAGGTTTCCATGGCTCGACTCTCTGCTGACACCCTTATGTCAACATTCTTCGCTTAATAAGTTGCACTGCCATCATGCTCCCCAGCCGGTTTCGGTGCGTTGCTATAGTTTAGGTTGAATGGAAGGCGTGACGGCAACACGCATTCGTGTCTTCCCTTTCATTGCCTTGAGCTGCTCCCCCGCCCTGATCTCTGTCGCAGATGGCTATCGTTCCTTTGTTCAGACTAATTACTTTCAGTGAGTCCAGCGACGGCGGGCACAGACCGGTCTTTTGACCCCGTTTGCAGCATTCATCACACTCCTTTCGCTCGTCGTCTTGGGCATCTGTGTCTATATCGAGTACCTCGCTGCCGGGTCCACCTACCCTCCTTACCTGTCCTTTCCGTTGCTTGGATTTAGCGTGGCGTGCCTGTCGTTCGTCTCCCTCCCGCTGTTGTGAGTCGGAACCCGTTCGATGCGTCCGATCTTGACCCCGCGCGCGCAGCTTGGGCTTGGGTAACCTTCATCACCGCATTTTCGCTTGCTCCATCATGTTCGAGATCGCCTGGTTCTGTGCGTGATTCGGTCCTCGTTGACGCTCTCCGATCTGATGCGGATCCAGCAATCTTGTGGGCGTTGTGGGCAGGGGTCGCCGGTGATACCGTGGCGGGAAAGGCACACTACTTTCCTGGCGGCTGCGTTTATGGCCATTGTCAGTGCACCAGTCGTTCTCTCAACACGAGCAGACTGACTCCAACTCCTCCGATCACCACTAGATCCGGGAGCCAATCAAATTTGTTACGAATTCACGGTCGTAGAAGCGCTTGCCTTCTCGAACTTCATCGCCGGTAATAACACGCTCCTTATCGCTCGTCGAACGTGTGCGTGTGTGTGCTCATCATGGTGCTCGTTATCGTCAGCGTTCATATACTCGGGTGCTGTCCTGTCGTACGCCCTCATCAATGCCTTCCGCGGCCGAATCCTCTGGTCCACTTCCGTCCAAGAAGCCGCACGCGGTTGTGTTCTCGATGCGAGCACACCTGTGCCTACGATTCTGAATCAATTTCAGTTCCTCGCCACAGTGCCTGTGATGCAATCGGACGCATTCGTCTCCCATGTCTCCACTCCTGCTCCACCCTACGACGCGTGTGTCGGACGGGTCCCTGGCCAGGCGTACCATGCGCATCTACAGCAGGCGCATCCCCCTGCTCCGCCGTATGATCCCCGCTCGCCTCCCCAAGGTTTCCCCCCGACGTACCATTGCGACCCGACCCTCCCGGCGGGGGATTCCCAGCCGCAGCAGGCCTCCGATGCTGCCG
Source organism: Boletellus aff. obscurococcineus (assembly GCA_038089335.1). Classification (NCBI taxonomy): domain Eukaryota; kingdom Fungi; phylum Basidiomycota; class Agaricomycetes; order Boletales; family Boletaceae; genus Boletellus; species Boletellus aff. obscurococcineus. The sequence goes on along the minus strand of JBBPKP010000193.1, from coordinate 12,471 downwards.
TTCACGCTCGCACAAGTGCGGCTACCGATCGGCCTACCTCTTGAGCCACGGCGGGCGCGGGCGCGGTACGACAGCGACAGGGAAAGGCCCACACCGTATCCCCCATCTGGCGTCATGTAAAGGCGCGATCCGCCGGTGCGCACCCCGGCCTGACCGCGCACGGCGGCCCCGTGTATTGTCGTTACTTGTAGCAAGCCTCGGCCGTGGTTCGATCTACCGCGAGCGCCCGCTCTCCGATGGCCCGTGCGTGTGTGCGTTGTGTCAGAACCGACGGGGTGCCCCGTTCACGTTGGGTGGTGCTATTTTTTTTTTGGCCCCCTGGTGGCGGCGGCCGGTGACTTTTGGTCGTGCCGCCGTGACGATGGCTTGCATGTGCTGTGCGTTTGTTCGCCCCCCGGTGGGAGCGCGATCCGCTGCCCGTGCTCGCGTGGGTGACGGGAGAGAGAGAGGGAGAGCGAGGTGCGTCGGTATGTACTCTTGTATCAACCGAGCATTCATGTATTTATCGAACACGACATCCGTCGATAAGTTTCGCATGACATGTACGCGGAGCGGTGCCGTTGCTCGGCAGCGCTGCCGATGGGCTGTCTAGTTCGGTTGGTCGCATTGTACGGCCGCTCTAGACCCACGCGACGAGCGAGCGCACGGCGGGGCGCAGGCGATCTGTGTGCGGACGCCAAGCAGGTCCGGCGTCGCGTCCACAGCGGCGCCGCGCCTGTTCTAATCAGAAAAGCGGTCGCGTGAGCGCCACGGCCAGCCCAAATGTTTTTTTTTCTCATTCAAACTGCTCTCCGTCGTGCGCTTGCGCTTCACACGCGCACCACACGCCTGCACACGTGGGCGCGGTACAATGTCATGGAGCCCGTCGTGGATCAATCCATCATTCGGACGGCGACATCACCGGGCACGTTCCACATCGTGTACCACGCCGACGTTGGCAACGCGCTGCCCCCAACCATCAGATTCCCCCCGTCCCCGTCCTTCCGGTCCCCGTCGCCCACGTGCACAGCAGCGCGTGGGTAACACAGTCAGCACCCCATCGCGTTGGCCCGTTCTGGCTGGGCAAGTTAGCAATACGATATAGGTCGTCCCGGAACCAGACGTACGAGCGGTGCAGGCACACAACGCGACTCACGCACGCACGCACGCAGACACGTGGACGCGCTGCTAAGCATCTTGGCCAAAACGTTGCATTCGCACTGCGGACGCGGCGGGCGAGATGAAGACAGAGATGGAGACAGGGCCTCGAGCAGCGCCGACGCGTGCCCCGCGCAGACCACGGAACGAACCCCGGCCGACGCCGCCATGTAGTTGGCTCGACTGCGCGTCGACGTGCCCGACTCGGTGGGCCCCCTGCTCCGCGGGCTCGGGACAAGAGTGTTGTGATGACACGACCACGTCGCACCGCGCCGTCGCCTGGGTTTATTATTAGCACGCTGGACGAGTCCGAGGCCACACACGAGAGTGGCGTCCGACTGGCCAATCCGGAGTCTGGGGAACGTCTGAGCGGTCCGACGAAAACGTGGGGTCCAGCTCAGAGCGAGGGAGGAACGGGAGCGCGCGGGGGTTTCGATGAGGACGTCTGTCCGCGACCACTTCCAGGGGATGGATTCTGTGGGCACACAAGCAACGCCTCTCATGTGGGCCAGCCAAAGAAGCCGCGAAACGTGTGCGCTGTCAATAGTGGCTCGCGACCCGCCGAGCGGGCCTGATCGCGCGTGTGGACGGTCTGGCGGAGCAATTCAGAACTGGCCGGCCGTCTCCTCAGCACATCACCATCGAGTGTCCGTGCCAGAGGCTTGCCACGATCGTGTATCAGTGGCCCACTGGCAGTGCGGGCATCGTGACCGTGTCGCCCAGATATCGGATGCGGACGAAGAATGATCGTAGCGTCCGGCCCGGAATTCATCGAAGGCACACGGACGTACGTACATGGCACGCAAATGATGCCACACGCATGTACGGGAGAACCGGCGACCCCGCCGCAGTTCAATTGCTCAAGGCGCTGCAGAGACGGCGGATGCGCTATTCAGTTGGGATCAAACCTTTTTTCCACCTGCTCCCCCGGCCAAGTAGAACAGAGTTAGGTTTCCATCAAGCAATCGCTCCAATGTTCGGCCTCATGGTACACGCATTGTCGTTCGTCATGGCGCCGGCTTATTAGACCCTCGGAGGAACCCACCTCCCTCTCCGCATTTAAAGCACAGGCAAAGGAAAAAAAATAAAGATCCGTTCGGCCGATTTGCCAATGGAACAATCACCATGTCACGCACATCACAACTTCACGGGCATTGTGCAAAGAGCAGGTCAAGGATGGGTCTACAGCGAGTTCACCAAGTCGAGAGTGTACGTACGCATGCAAACGAACGTGCGCAAACTCGAGTCCATTGCAAGGCTGCGGCGCGGTGCTCAAGATGGTGAATGTCTGGCAGGGTCACAGGACGTTGCATCGTCATGTCTTGCCTTTCGCCGCACTCTTACTGATGAGCTTGGCCTTCTCCAGCGCTGCTTGGCCTACAGACACAGCTCAGCTACCCACCGGTGGGAATCACCTAGATGACAAAACACGTACTCTGTTGGACGAGATTCTTCTTGTAGTCGACGATAGTGATATCCAACTTCGTGAGATTGCGAACGGTCTTGTCCTTGACTTCCCAGAGATCTTCGGCGACTTGCGAAATGAGTCCTGGTCAATTGGACGCGTTAGCCAGCCCGAGCAGGCAGCAGTAAACCACGTGATCCGCACGGAAATCATGGGAAACGATCACCACGCCACCTTCAAACTCTTTGATGGCGAGGGCGAGGGCATCAATCGAGCCCATATCCAAATGGTTCGTGGGTTCGTCTAAAACCAACCGGGCGTATGCGTCATGTCATGTTTCCAGAGCTCATTATGCCACATACCGAGAAGGAGGATGTGTGGATGCTCCATAGATAGCTGCGCGAACACGACACTGATTTAATCAATCAGCCCCAGTCCATTCCTTTTTCAAGATCAGTTTTCTCACCGATTTCGCAGACCATCCGACAGCTGTCTGATAGGAGAGACCTGGTGCGCACCGGACAGTCCAAATCTGCCAAGCTGCTGTCGCCATGCCTGCATCTGCGTGAGATAAGGCGCACACAGGAGGCTGGTTAGATTCACCTGCGCGTCCTTTTCGGGATATTTCTCAGCGAAATAACTTTGGAAGTACTCAATTGGTGATTTTTCGTACGGAAGCTGGTCGGCAGAGTGCTGCGAGTATTTCGCCAGTTTCAATGCGGCGTGCTTAGAGACCGTTCCCTCGCATGGCTGAAGCTGGCCAGTAATAAGGTTTAGGAGAGTAGACTTTCCTGCACCGTTCGCACCAAGGATGGCGATGCGGGAATCCATGCTGTGGATGGCAAGGTAAGCTGGACAGTAATATCCACCCAGATCGGTTGCTACTTACTCAATCCCGAATGAAAGATGCTCATACAGATAGTCTTGAGGCTTTCCCGAGTACGAAAATGCGACGTCATTAAAGGCGATAATCGGGGGTGGGAGCTTGCGGATATCTTCAAAGTGAAAGCGTAGGGGCCGTGCTGTTTCAACCTTCTCTATGAGACCCGCAGCTTCCATTTTGTCGATAATCTTTTGTTTTGATTTGGCTTGTTTCACGAGGTTGGCGTATGTACCAGCGGATGCGATGAATCTAATTAATTTGGTCACCATGCTGTCTCCGCCGGAAGGGGTTCCCGCCTTACTTTTTGATGTGCGCGATTTCCTCCTGTTGTTTGTTGTATGCCTTCATCTGGTTCACCTCGTTCTCCCCTTTTGTGCGAACGTAAGTCGTATAATTACCGGTGTAGTACACAAGTTTTTTCTTCATCGTCAGATCCATGATATTCGTGCATACGGAGTCCATGAAATCTTGAGAGTGTGATGTGATAACAAGAATGTGGTTATATGTGGATAGATATGCCTCCAACCAGACGACGGCACCGAGATCGAGATGGTTCGTTGGTTCGTCCAGCAACAGTAGATGGGGTTTCACGAACAGAGCTCTGGCGAGGGCCACCCTCATTCGCCAACCACCGCTCATATCCTTGGTCGGTTTCTGCATCATGGCTTGACTGAAACCTAGACCATGGAGAATGCTTCCCGCCTTGACTTCAAACGTGCTCGGATCTAACTCTTCGAGCTCTTCGTATGCGGCATCAAGGGCTGCCTCGTCGACGTCTTCGGCGATGGATAGATCCTCGATCCGCTTTTCTAGTTTGGCAACCTTTTCTCTGGCGGAGGCGACTATGAAGTCGACCGCATTCACGTCGGATGGTTCAGCCTCCCCTCTGACGAGGTAAATGTCGATGTGAGGAGGGATCTCAATGTCGCGCTCTGCCAACGATTGTAGGAAGGTGGACTGCCATGTCGTGAACAATTAGCACGTGACGATGATGACGCTAATCTAACCTTTCCAGACCCGTTCTCGCCCAAAAGACCGTACCGCTGCCCGTAGTTGAGAGATATCTCACCACCCTCGATGAGTAGGCGGCCATGGAAGGAGAGTGTGTAGGAATCGATTTTGATATCTCGACCTTTCGTATCAGAGACGAGCACGCCAGCAGCACTCCTAAGTGAGGCTCAGTCGACGATCGCGCGAAATGTCGGCACGCTACGTACCTCTCTGTGGCGATTTGAAGTTTTGCCATCGAAGTCAAGTCATCGGTGCTGTTTGCGGCAGAGATGCTGGTGAGTGGAGTGTTGGTGCCGGTGCCCACCGATCCGGTGGGGGTCGAACTGGACGTTGTGGTCCCGCCCCGCTGTTTTGCGGACTGTTTCGCGGCTTTCTCTGCCAGGCGTTTTTGTTTGGATGAAGAAGGCGGCATGTCTGGAAAGCGAGGGTTGAAGACAAATTGAGCGAGGCTCAAATTCACTTTATCGAGCAGATTATCTAATCCTTACCATCAGCCTTGACTCAGAACCATTTGCATCCGCGCCAAAGTTCCAGCTCTTGTCGGCTCCAGTTGGACAAGCTGAAGAGACTAAATGACTAGGCGTAGGCCTGTCGGAAAGTGAGTGCCGACGCACATTTATTGACTCAGGTCTTCGCGTCCAGCTCTACATGCAGCTGCCAGCGGTATAGGAAACCAAAAATTGCTTCCTCCGTCAGCACAACTCGAAGAAAACATACTCTTGCCAGCGCCCTGGTTGTGTACCACACCCACGCACACTCGCGCTATCGGGTGTTGCGATGTCAGGGAATTCTCTGAAAAACTAGTCTATGCAAGACAGATCCAGGTGCGAAAGTTTTTAGTAACGAATGCCCAGGATGTCAAATGTTAGATGGTGAAAGTAAGCTCGCCAATGTGTCGGCAACAAAGATGAACGAGGAATTTGGTGCTGCTTTGGCTCATTCGAGGCGAACCTGTCGTTTTGTTGGCTCTCATATGATCATGCCCTGGTGGCGACTAACTGAATATTGAATTCGCTGCTTCACGACACACCTTTCCTTTACTGTTAGTACGTAGAATTAGTTCGTGGACATGTAAAGTACACACCGAGTGGCTGTGCAAGGTCCTTTGATCTAAAATATTGGTCATACACTGTTGGTCTGCCCAGCTCTCCTCGTGCCATGAGTTTCCTCACTCGGTGGTTTCGAAAGGTCTACTCTTTCTTCTCATCTCAACGTCTGCGACTCAATCTCGACTCGTTCTACAGGGAACCTCGGAAGACTACGAGTCAGTCCTTGCTAGCCTCGCAGCAGACGTGCAGAAGCGTCAAACGCGTCTCGCTGAGATCCGCCTGCGCGAACGGCGCACGACCCTCCAGTTTACGCTCGGGACATTTTTCATCTGGTTTGCCTATGTCAGTTTATGGTATACGCGGACGCTGCCTGCGGCGTGGCGTGACTCCAGGTCTGGGACAGCTGGGATGGTGGTTGGACCCATTTTGTATGTGACATGGTGGTCGTTCCTAGATACTTGGCCGGAGGCTCACGTATGAACATTGCAGAATCTTGTTTGCTCGGCGGATGATGCAGATATGGTACACGTGGAAGGGCAACCGCGAAGGTGTGCCTCCCCTTTGTCTGTTCACACTCGACCGACCATTCATGATGCGTTTTTTCAGAAAAAACACTCTTGGAGGTGCTTAAGAAGCAGCGTGACACAGTAGAGGATATCAAGAAGAAAACGAACTATTACAACACGCGAAATCTCATTGAGAAGTACGACGAACCGTCATCGCTAGCACCGGGAGCCACTCCTCTGCGAAGGCGACACATTTCCCCTCCCACTCCCCAGACCCCGCTTGCGCCACGGCCTTCTCAGTCTTCTCAGCAGCAACGCTTGGAAACTCCAAATGGCCAAGTTCAAGGTCCCTTGCTGCAACTCTCTCGTGTGTGACATTGTCCGTCAGCCATGTACCTTGCTGATACCTTTCAGCGTCGCCCCAACCGATCCAAGCAACCCGCAAAAAATGGTACGACAAGCTTGCAGACACGATCCTGGGTGACGACGACGAACAATCTGCGACCGTCGCTGCTTCACGCTATGCACTTATCTGTCAGAAGTGCTTCGCTCACAACGGTCTTGTCAAGGGAAGCGTGTGGGAGGATACGCGTCAGTCTTCCTCCACGGTCACCGTGTACTGCTTGTTGACTGTCGTTCTGGGCAGAATATGTTTGCCCCAAGTGTGGCCACTTCAACCCATCGGCGCGATCGAAGAAGCAAGCTGCGCTGCGCACGCCTTCACCACCGTCTATACAGCTACCATCGGATCAAGCACCACAACATTTGCCACCCACGACATCCAACGTTGACGAGGACGATGCACCGTCAATGGATGTTGAGTGACGTCCTTTTTTCTT
>JBBPKP010000191.1:0-16677 GCA_038089335.1 Boletellus aff. obscurococcineus | reverse complement strand
TGTTGAAGTCTCCCTCTGCTACTACATGATGAAGCTCCACTTGGTAGTAGATTTTGTAATCAATTGCTTTTTTCAGGAGGTGAAATGCCTCCACCACTCTGATCTTGGCTTTGCGCTATAGGATTATGAATTTTTCTAGGAAGGTATCTACTGGATCGCCATTCTGGCAGAGAGCAATCAGTTTTTTGTATGACTCCTGCACCAGGACCTCAATGCGGAAGTGCCCTGTGATCATCTGCTAAAACACAGCCCAGTCCGGCCAAGCAGCTAATCCTCAGAGTTGCTTGACTCCTTCAATTTCAATTGTCTCCTCCTCCAACTCCATTAGCATCTCCATAGTGACTTGGGCAAAAGCCTCTGCTTTGCCCTCAAATCTTGACAAGACCGTAACTCCGTGGATCTTGTTATTTCTCCAGGTCTGTGACTCCACCCAGAGCTGGAGTTTGCTCCACCATAACTGGAGCTTGCTCCGATCTCCATCCTATTTCCCGGTGTTGGCAATTTTCTTTGTTACATCATCTCTGGAGTTACCCTCCTGTACCGCCATAATCAGCACATCCTGGAGTGCCTCCATATCAAATACACATTTGAGGGAGGCCTATCCTCCTCTCCTTCCTCCGCTGGTCTACTGGTAAACCCCAGCCAGAAGGTTTCTTCTTCATTGTAGCTACAGTAAATATGATTATACAGAGTTTAAGCTGGATATGCCCTCCAGTTTACCTCGGACTTTTTGGCCTGGATACCTATGGACTCCCAGACCTAAAGTCCTGTTCCCTCTGCAAACACCCCAGTGGGAGTGTGCACTATCACCCCAAGGGGGGACTTCGAAGATAGTACAAGTATTTCTACATCACTAGCAAGAGCAATCTCCGGAGCTACAACTCCAGCACCCCTAAAAGCGTCGGGGCGCTGCGAAATGAACTCTGGAAAACTCCAGTGGGTCCCCCTTAATGCTGGGGTCCATGTCTCATCTGGAACGAAAGTCTGAGTGCCCTCCTAAACCCTAGAGTCTGGGTATTGTGCGCGGGTGTGTGTAGCATTGTCCAAGTGTTACTGGAACAACCTTATTAGGGCTGACCAGAAGTTTATCCACTTGGGCGCGACTACACTTGCAGTGCCACCACACAAGCACTGGCAAGGAAGAACCAAGGAGCTAGCCTTAATTACAAGGTACCACTATATGGGCTACCAATACAACAAATGGACAAAGCTAAGGCTTTGTTACTGTAGCTACCTGTATAAATAGTAAACTATGACTATGAGATTATTGTGCTATAAGCTACCAATGTTCTGGTGAAACTAAAGTCAAACTGTGTCAAGTCCAAAACCTCTGCTCTGACTTCGGGATCTCTAATGCAATCCGAATGCCAGAGTTTGCGAGACATGTAGCGGGGCTGTGACATGTCGCAGAAGTGATACTTGTAGTGACCATGGTAGATCTATCTGTAGCCCAGAGATGGGGTAAGTCTGTTGGAGATGGTCTGGAGTTCCTTGTTCCAGATAGGGGTAAGTGTGGTGACTTTTGGCTAAGCCCACAAAGTGTAGTGTTTTTTGTAACACACCCCTTTCTTTTTTATCACAAAGAAGAACAGAACACTTTGGCCCTGTTAGGATTATCGCTATGTCAACTCATTCACTGTGAAAAATGCCTACCCACTCCCTCTCATCTCCAAGCTCATAGACAAGGTAACAGGATCGACCATCTTCTCTAAAATGGACATCTGTTGGGGATATAACAATGTGTGAATCAAACCAGCAGATCACTGGAAAGCTGCCTTCATCACTCCCTTGGGACTATTTGAACTGACAGTCATGTTTTTTGGACTATGTGGTTCCCCCCCCACTTTCCAAGCCCTGATGGATAATGTGTTCTGAGACTATATTGCTGAAGGATGGCTGATCATCTATATAGACAACATCCTCATCCATTCCTCCGACCAACTGACCCATGATGAATGAACCCACAAGGTCCTCCAAAGATTATTGGACCACCAATTCTTCCTCAAACCATCTAAATGCCACTTCAACATGTTGGAGGTAGAATTTTTGGGGATCATCCTTTGCCCAGGAGGAATCACCCTTGACCTGGGCAAATTGACTGCAATTGATGAATGGACCAAGCCTTGAATGGTTAAGGATGTTCACTCTTTCCTGGGGTTTTGCAACTTCAATTAAAAATTCATCACTGGATTCTTGGACATTGCTCTCCCCCTTAATCAATTAACTCGAAAAGGCTCCCACTGGGACTGGACTCCTGCATGCAATTATGCTTTCTGTACCCTTCACAACTGTTTTCAATCTAAGCCTGTCCTGCATTTACCTGACAACTCTGCCCTATTCTGGGTAATGACTGACACCTCATTAGGGGCCTGTGGTGCATTTATGATCACGAACTCCTTGCGGTTATCCATGCATTGGAGGAATGGCGACATCATCTGATGGGAACCGCTCACCCCATCACCATCCTCACTGATCATAACAACCTGAGCTACCTTAAATCCCTCCATCAACTCTTCTGATGGCAATCTTGCTGAATACTCTTTCTAATAGATTTTGATCTTATCTTCCATCATCTCCTGGGATCCACAATAGGACCAGCAGATGCCCTATCACACCTCCACTTGCCCAATACCTCCTCCAATAATGATGACCTCACCCTACTTATCCCCACTGAAATTGTCTGCACCATTGATCTTGCCCTCTGCAAATGTATCGCAGCTTTGTTCTCCTCTGATGATTTTGTTGCCACCACTTTAAATAGTCTTTCCTCCCCAACAACCTCCTGCCTTTTCTCTACCCCACAGGATTGGCAATACACTAACAATCTCCTCTACTACCATGACTGCCTCTATATTCCCCCATCTGCCTGCCATCAGCTTACCCAATCCATCCATGACTCCCTGGCTGGAGGACACACCAGAGCATTCTGCCTTCTCGCCCTGTTATGTCAAGATTATTGGTGGCCTGGTATGGCTGCGTTTGTCTGATATTTTGTTGCAGGCTGCACTGTTTGTCAGCAAAACAAAGTTCTCACCCACCCCACCACTCCTGGGCTCTCCCCCATCCCTTCTGCCACCTCCCAACCCTTTCAGCAGATCTCAATGGACTTTACAACAGGCCTCCCCATGGTGGGACCTCATAATGCCATTTTGGTCATGGTCAACCATGGGCTTACTAAAGGGGTAATTCTAATTCACACCAATGTAAATGCTGACACTGTGGCAGTAGCAAAACTTTTCTTTTCCCACATCTTTCCCTGATTTGGCCTACATGACAAAGTGATCTCTGACAGAGGCCCCCAGTTCACATCCACCTTCACCTGAGAACTAGCACACCTACTCGATTATGACCTTGCCTTGTCCACTGCCTACCACCCTCAGACAGACAGAGAAACCAAACAAGTAAACCAGGAAGTCGGCATGTATCTAAAAATGTCCTGCCAAGCCAATCCCACAATCTGGCTGGACCTTCTCCCCATGGCAAAATTCTCTCATAATGCCCTCACTCATTCCATAACCAAGAAGTCCCCGTTTTCTCTCATGATGGGCTATGAACCCTGAGCCTATCCCTCTATAGGATAGACTTTTATCCCTGCACTCATGGAATGACTTTCCCTTTTGGACAAAGCTAGGGACAATGCACTAGTGGCACACCAACTCGCCCAACTCAAAATGAAATGACAAAAGAGCAGAAAACCCCTGACCTGGAAAGTCGGAACCAAAGTATGGCTTAATGCCACCAATCTTAAACTCACACATGCTTTTCCAAAACTTGCCCCCATCACCTAGGACCATTTGAAATAGAAAAAATTCTTTCTCCCTCAACATACAGGCTATGACTCCCCTCCTCCTGGAAGTTCCATCTGAATTTCCACACCTCCTTACTTTACCCATATATGGAAACACCAGAACATAGACCTAACTTCCTCTGACCCCTGCCTGATGTCATAAATGAAGAAGAAGTCTATGAAGTCAAAGGGATCTTAGCTTATTGAGGCTCGCTTAACAAGTGCAAATACCTCATCAAATGGCAGGGTTATCCCTCCTCCGAGAATATGTGGGAACTGGAGTGGAACTTGACTGGTTCTTCAGCTCTTTTACGACTTTATAAGTCTGCCTGACCACAGCAATTCCCCATCCGTTGCACCACCATCAACCACTGCCCCACTCATGTCCTCCATAACAATTACCCTATCCACCACCTCCCTCCTCATCCTCTTTCTTGCCCTCCTCACCAGCCTCACCACCTATTGGGTGGTGGGACTGTTCCTGGAGTGCCACATTGTGAGGGTAGTCTACACTGTAATGGAGAGAACTCCTGGGACCGTCTCGAGGACAAGGTTCCAGGATGGGCACATGATGATGATGGAGACAACAGAAGGGGGAAGGGCAAAGGTCTGGGCATGGGAGATCAATATGTCCACAAATGGACCATGGGAGATGAACAACTATGTCACTCCCTTCCCTGTCCAGGCCAGAGGGAATGGAAATGAAGAGGCATGGGGGCAGTGAGGGGGATAAAAGGGAATTACAATGCTTTTTTGTCCTCTCAAAAAGGTGTCCCACCTGAATACTCCGCCACCAATGAATGAATTTCCTGTCCATTACAGAAACTATTGTCTATGACTTCAAACTCACCCCAGGACTTCACTGCTGGTGCCCCTGCCAACAAAAACATGATCCTAAGGCCTGTGCCATCCCCAAAGGAACCCACAACATCGCTGGTTACCCTGCTCACCTCACTTAGTGGTGGGAGCTTATTGAATTTGACAGAGAGTGCACTAAAGAAGCCGCAACCAAATGCAGTGACCCTGGAATCCCCCAACCACCTCTGAATGGTGAACCCCTGTCAACGAATGATACTACATAAGCACCCCCTGGCTCAATGATGTATTTGGCTCCTTTGACAATTCCCCTTATCTTATCTGAAAGAAAGTACACCCTTCCCTTGATGTCCTCACTCATCCAACTCCCCCCTTTCCTGTCCCTCAACATATCTGCTATTCATGGAACATGCAGTGGATCCTTCAGATTCTCACCCTCTCATGACAAACCCCCCCTGACCACCCTTTGTGCATCACCCAATGCTTAATAGTGTGTGGGTACCATCCCCTTTATACCACCTCCTTATTGCCATGGCTCTCCCCTCCCACTGGCAACAAACCCCCCTTCACCTTGAATCTTTCCCCCTGTTTCACAAATGGGAGTTCATTTTTGATCTCCTCTCCTCTCCTGCTGTCCTGGCCCACATTCTTTTTCTGCCCACTGTCACTGAACATTGAGTAACCCACCATGCCATTGATCTTGCTGTCACCCATATAGAGCTCACATACCTCATCCTTGCTATAGCAGACCATCCCGACTGATGTGACTCCCTAGCCAATGACTCAGATTTCAAGCGAACCCTTGATTGGGTCACGTCAGGAAGGGAGGTCACCTTCTATATGCTTATTTCTGTTGGAATCATCAACATTATCAATGATCTCCCCTACAATCTTTTATAGCCACTCTACCGATACCACCTCACCCTCTTCACCCCACAAAAATGAGCCTGTTTCTTTAACTTCCCCAACCCTCTCCCCACTCACCCTACCAATATCTCGGCATCACCAGAGATACCCCTCACCCTGCCTCCTCCACTGTGCAATTCTCCTGTGATGCTCAAATGCCCCATCTCCAGACTGGAATGTCCTCTCCCCCACATCCCTAGTGACCACCCTCTTGCCAGAGAAGCACGCAATTCTCCCTTTTGCAGAGGATGCAATGAACCTCTCTCCCCAACTCACAAATGCCCTAATGAGCTTGACCCTGACCCTCTCCCCTGTCTCCAGTGCTCTTCCCCTGCTCACTCACTCCCACACCTCCTGCCTGGAGTACGCATGCCCCAACTGCCAACTCCCCCACCCCCTACATCCTCAGCATGAATGCCTGGAGTTGGTCTGTCCCAATTGTTATGGATGGGGACATACCTGACGAAACTGTGTTTACCCCCAACATTTCTCCCCTCCCCATCCTGGTCCTTTCTGTGACAGGTGTTACCACCCTGGGCACACAGGAGTTCGCTGCACACACTGACTCTTCCTCACACCTTGACTGTCTCCCCTCTGCCGTCGCCCCTCCCTGATCTATGAGTCCTCTGACTCTGCTGATGACACCCCTGCTCACTCACCCCTGTCCTCACCTGTGGCAGGCCCCTCCACTGTGGCTTATAAGCCTTTCACTGCCCCCTTTGGTGGAGATTGACTCCTGGTCTCCTAGGCTTGAATCAGAGATTCAAGCTTGGCAGGGGGGTAATGTTACATTTTCCTCTCTACCTTATGGCTTGCTTGACGATGCCCACACTGTGTATTACAATTCCATTTCCCCTCACTAAGGGATCCTTATCTATCCCCACTTCTATAGGCAGGACTGCACCTGAGTTCCCCTTTCATGGTAACCATTGTTCTCTCCATACAGACTACCCCCTTTGTTCTCCTAATCTGGAGGCTATTATTCCCCCAGATCATCTTCCCCGTCTCATCCCTATAAATACCCAGCATAGCCGTTTGTACTTTTTAACTAGATCTATATTTAACAACATGACTCTTCTCACTCTGAGTGTGTTGGCATCACTCAAGACCCCCAAACTTCTACCAGACTTTGTGTCACTGCTGAAGGACATGCTTGACAGCGAGATCATTTATGTCAACATAACAGTCTGGCTAGATAACTGAAACCTCCAGACAAAATACCCCTTCTAAAAGCTTGCCCCCAGATGAGAAGGCCCCTTCAAAATTGAACAGGTCATTTCCCTCCACACCTACAGACTCCAACTCCTACCAACCTGGAAGGTTCACCCCATTTTCCACATCAACCTTTTCTCTCCATACTGAACCATGAATGAGCAAGGCATCAACTTCCCCTGACCACCACCTGATGTTACATTGAGGTAACTATTCCCAGCTGTTGAGCTTGTCCTTTAGCAGTGACATGAAGTTTGATAGAGGTTTAGGGTCTTGAGTGATACCCACATGCTTGAAGTGAGAAGAGATACATTGTTAAACATAGATCTAGCTAAAGAGTACAGGACAGCTACTACTTAGTATTTATGGGGAGTGGGGAAATGATCCAGGTGAACAATGGAGGGCTGAATTGGAAGAACAATAGATAGTCCATTTGGGAAGACAATGGAATCAGAAATGGATGTTAGGGTTTCACCAGTATAAAAGGGGATCTATTAAGATACCATGATGAGAAAAAATCAAACAGTAGTACATGGATTGGGAGTTGTTAGTGTTATGTTAACATAACTAGTCTCAGCTGTCGAGCATGTCCTTCAGCAGCAACATGAAGTCTCATAGAGGTCCAGGTTCTCAAGTGATACTGGCATACTCGGTGAGAAGAGATACATTTTTAAACATAGATCTAGCTAAGGAGTACAGAACAGCTACAATGGGGTATTTATAGGGGAGGCTATGGGGGAACAATCTGGGTGAACAATAGGTGCCAGATTAGGAGAACAAGGGTATGGACCTATTTCCACAACCTACGATAACCACGGACAACCTAACCATAGTATGTTTCACCTGCTAACCCTTAGCTAACCATTGGCAGGGAAACCCCTTTATGATACAAGTACATTACCAGGGCTAGCACTGCTTTCACCTTCAGACTTCTATTTCTGTGGCACAGCCATCATTCCCATGCACAGCCCTTTTCATTTCTGCCCTGTGCATGGCTGTACTATAGCCCCCTTTCATTTCCATGCTGTGCAGGGCTGTGCCACTGCCACCAACACATTTCAGCCACTAATGCACAGCCCACACAGCCTTGTGCAGTATAGTGACTCAGAAGGACACTGGTATGATATAACTAATTGGGCTGCCTCTCACTTACTGCCACAGTTGCTACCAAACATATACAAACACTAGAAGAGTATATAAACCTAAGCGACTGAGTTGGAACTCCAGTTCAGTCTCTTGGATCTCTACCACCATCATTAGGGCTTAGCCTTGCTAGCTCCTCACTCTTCCTCTAGTACTCCCTCACCATAACCCCAGCTACATGACTACCTTGTTCATTGAGAGCATAGGGTATAGTTGGGTTGTTTCACTAGACTGAGCTCATATTGATGACCACTTGGCCACATTGCCATCAAGCCCTTGTCACCACCATCACCACTGTTGCCAACACTAGATGTCACTAACACCTTATTGCAGGAACCAGCTCAGCATAGCCAGAGTTCACCATCAGTAAGCTCATGGGGCATTTGCCAAGAGCTATGCTGCTAGCTAGAGTTATTTGGCAGATACTAACAGGAGTTAGTGTCTTCACCACAGCTGCTCAAGAGAGAGTCTGCTACCTCACCAGGCCTAGTGCATGGGGCAGCATATCGTGTGAAGTCAGAACCTGCCAACTACCCCTCCACCATCATTGCCAATGATCCAGACAGTGACCCAAATGATGACCCCATAGTTTACCAGTCCCCTCTGCCCCACTTCATGTTAATCAGGAGCTCCCTCCACACCACCCCAGGGAACACATCACCCTGCCCTTCCTCTACACTGGACCTTGAGTACCCTCCCATGCTATTGGGAGAATTGTGGTTTGTTTCATCTGTTTGAAGAGTGGATTTTGGGCCTACCATTGCCCAGAGCAGCAGAGGAGCTAATAGAAGAAGGGATTGAGTTGAGGCTGAGGTTAGAGACCCTGCAGCCACCCCCCATTGTTGCAGAGGAGCCACCCACTCCAGAACCAGTCACCACTGCTGCTCCCTGGGACATCTGGGCTAAGCCCTGCCCCATCTGCCACTGTCTTCAAAGGGTGCACTGGTACCACTTCAACCATCTCAGGGAAGAAGACTACCCTCAAGTCCACCGTGGCTGATCCTGACTCCACCAATCAATTGTTCTCTACACCAACCACTACACCAAGGAGTACATGTTTGAGATTATTGCAAATGATCTGAGCAGCAGCAACAGTTGGACACCTAATGACAACACTTGGGATATGACTGAGGACACTGTTTAGAAGGAGAACCCTGGCCCCCAATTACCCACTGCCATTTACAGCTGGCACCCCTTTACACCACTACCCTGCTCATATTAATCAGTGGATCAAAGAGCTCCTTATAGAATGAGAACTAGCATGGGAAAGACAGAATGTCCAACCCAATCACCCTAGAGCAAGTAGTGGAGCAGGTGACCTGCCAAGCAGAGGCCCTCCAGCTACAACAAAATAGGATCCAAGAACTCATTGAGCAATGAGACTGGGCTGCCAAAGTAGTTGCTGATGCCATGCAGAGAGCCCAGACTATGGAGTCCAGGGCACAGGAAGCAGACCAGCACATTTGTGAATTCATAGGTTTACAGGAATGGGCCAGTGCCCCAGAAACAACTGCCAAAGGAAGCTCAAAGATCAAGATCTTTGCAGACCCCAAAGAATACAATGGGTCCAAAGCCAAGTTTGAGGAATGGTGGATGAAGATGTAGGCATGGCTGAATGCCAACCCCACTTCATTCAAACTGGTACTGACTTTGTTGCCAGATCTAGAATTTGAATGTCCACCCACTGAGAAGAACCAAATGTATGCCGTTCTATCTCACCTAAAAGGATTGAAGGCTGGACCATTTGCTAAGTCAGAGCTTGAGAAGCTTGCAGACAGAGATGCTCATCTAGGATGGTGGGTAAATCTGAAGAAGGAAATCAAGGGGCTCTTCTGCCCAGTCCACACAAGGGACTTTGCCCTAAACCAGCTCATGGTGCTAAAACAGGGGCCATCCAACATCGACACCTTCATCACTAAATGGAGGGCACTACAGATACACATGCAGGTAGATGAAACCTTTGGCATGTACCTACTTGAGCATGGGGTTTCTGAGGAGATAAAGTGGGAACTCTACACTAAGGCAAGGAGGAAGGGAACCATTAATGAAACCCTTCTAGAGATTTGGGAGATTGGCAGGGCTTTTGAAGACTACTGACTCACCACCACCTCATCCAAGAAGGACTTAGAGGCTAAAGACCAGAAGTGTGAATACAGAGACACCCACATAACCCCCATGAGACTGCCTGCACCAGCAGAATGCTAAGAACTGCAGAGAACAAGGCCACTTTGTGCTGAAATGCCTAAAGCCAAGTATGAGGTGCCCCAAGTGCAGGAGAAGCCAATAGGATCAGTTAGGGTCATGTTTGAAGAAGAAGTAACAGACCTGACTCGCAATTGGAGAAGATTGGAGGAAGATGTCAGAAGAAGACACTGCCTCCTATTGGGCAAGGAAGATGTTGTTATGAAATGAATATTATATTCTTTCTCTCCACATTTTTCTCAGCACAATGGTGCCACTTTTATTTACTTTCCCATGGTCACATGACAGGTCATGTGACTTTCCCACGCTTAATGTCACTTTCCCATGAAGGACCCCTATGATATCATACTCTCACATTTCCATCTTATCTAATCTCTAACCAATCACATTCATAGTAACGATCTATCAAGACAAGAGACACTTAGTCTCCAATGACCCACGATGACATCATAGTCCAGGCCAGTCTATGACATCATCATGACATCATTAGCTTACAAAGATATTACTAATTAACCTTGTATTTTAGTTATTATTTAGTTAGCTTATATTGCACCATCTAATGTCATAATAGCATGATATGGCACCATACTCTATACTCTAGTCACATGACTTCCCTATATAGTAATTATACCACAACATGTACAAACAGTAGAAGAGTATATAAAGCCAGAGCTCTTTGCTGGATATCCTCCAGTAAAGTTCTCTTGGTCATTCCTGGATAAGGGGTGCAGCACTAAGGAACTACTCCCAAGTACTAGTCGCTGGTGATTAGGATTTGGTCTCTCCTTTTCCTAGTGAAGTCTAAGACTCATTCAGTCATTTCATTAGAACTTTACTACCAAGCCTTCCCCTCAAGTGTCGAGGCCTAGGCAGTGTTATGTCAATATAATGATCTCGCTGTCGAGCGTGTCCTTCAGCAGCGACACTAAGTCTGATAGAGGTCTGGGGTCTCGAGCGATGCCAACACACTCGGAGTGAGAAGAGTTATGTGGTTAAACGTAGATCTAGCTAAGGAATACAGGACGGCTATGATGGGTATTTATAGGGGAAAACAGAGGAGATGATTTGGGAGAACAATGGCTACCAGATTAGGAGAACAATGGTGTAGTCCACATATGGAGAACAATGGATTACTATAAGGGAGGAACAAAGAACCGACAGAGCAGTAAGGCTAAGAATGAGGAGCAAGGGGACCGAGGCATCCATAAAGGAGCGAGGAGACCAGCAAGCCACAGTGTTCATCGACTGGATGATAGTACACTGGGGGAAGGGATGGATCCAACGGAGGAAGAGAAGAAAATGTAACATTACCCCCCTGCTGAGCTTGAAACTCTGATTCAAGCCACAAAGGCCATTCATCCATGATGAGGAGAGGGGATGGAGGCAGAGACATTATCCAATGAGGAGGGGCCTGCCACAGGTGAGGATGGGGGTGTGCAAGAGGAATGGGATTGTTCTCCCTCATCGGAGGACTGTTGACTTGAAGGGGAACAATGGCAGAGGGGGGAGAGTTGGGGCACCAGGAAAAGTCGGCGAGTGCAGTGGACTCCCGTATGTCCCAGATGGAAGCATCAATCACAGAAGGGTCCAGGATGGGGAGGGGAATAGTGTTGAGGGTAAACGCAGTTTTGTCAAGTATGTCCCCATCCATAGCAGTTGGAACAGACTAATTCTGGACATTCATGCTGAGGATGCATGGGGCGGGGGAGTTGACAGTTGGGGCATGCATACTCAGGACAGGTGGTGTGGGAGTGAGAGGGGGAAGAACACTTGAGACAGGGGAGAGGATCTGGGTCGAGTTCATCAGGGCATTGGTGAGATGGGGAGAGGGGTTTGTTACATCCCCCACAATAGGGAGAGTTTCGAGCTTCTCTGGCAAGAGGATGATCTGTTGGGATCTAAGGGAGTGGTCGTTCCAGTCTGGAGACGGGGCATTCGAGCGTCTGAGGCAAATTGCATTGTACAGAAGGTGGGGTGAGGGGAACGTCTGATGGTGTCTCGATGGCCACAGGGATGGGGTCAGGGAAATTGAGGTATTGGGCTCTCTCCTGAGGGGTGAAGAGAGTGAGTCGGTAGCAGAAGAGAGGATACAATAAGTTATAGGGGAGGTCATTGATGATGTCGATAATCCCAACGGAAATGAGCCCATAGAAGGTAACCTCCCTCCTGGTGGTGACCCATTTGAGAGTTTGTTCGAAGCCTTCATCATCTGCTAAAGTATCCCGTCAGTCAAGATGGTTGGTAACCATAAGTATGAGGCAAGTGAGTTCGAGATGAGCAACCACAAGATCAATCGCCTTGCGAGTGACCCTATGTTTGGTTACAGTGGGGAGGAAAAGGATATGGGCAAGAACGGTGGGGGAACTGATTAAATCAAAAATGAACTCTCGCTTATGAAACGGGGGAAAAGACTTGAGACGAAGAGGAGAGGGTTGTCGGTGAGAGGGGAGATTCATGGCAACGATAAGATGGTATAATGGGGAAGGGACCCACACCAGGAGGTCTTTGGCGATACAAAGGGGGCAGTTGGGTGGATTCTGCCAAGAGAGGGTGAGGATCTGCAGGACCCACTGGGCATTCCACGAGTATCAAATGTGGCGAGGGATGGGGAATGGAGCAGTAGGATTGGTGAGGACATTGAGTGAAGGGTGAACTTTCTGTCGGATAAGCAGGGGGGAGTCATCGAAGGAACCAAAAAGGGGGTCAGCCCAGCTGACACTCAAGTAGTATCATTCATTTGGTGGGGTTTGTCATTCTGGACAACTAGGTAGTCACCAGTACATAGGCATTCACTCTTTTTGGCAACAGCGAGATCCCTTTCCAACTCAATTCATTCCCAAAACTGGGCCAGGTGGGTGGGGTAGCCCACGATGTCATGAGTTCCTTTGGGGATGGCACATGTCTCCTGATGGGTATTTCTCAAGCACCAGCAGTGCAGCCTGGGGGCGAGTTTGAATTCATAGACGATTGTCTCAACAACCTTAGGGAAGTTGTCGGAGTGAGTGGTTTTGAATGAGGGGGAGTCCATCTGCGGGTATCGGCGTTGTCACTCATCAGTCTTTTTTGAGGGAACAAAAATACATTGTATTCCTTTCTTGTCACTGGTTTCCCCATGCATCCTCATTCCCATTTCCTCCAGCCTGGACAGGAAAGGGAGCCATATAGTTGTTGGTCTCCCATGGTCCATTTGTGGACATGTTGATCTCCTATGCCCAGGCCTTTGCCCTTCCTCCTCCAGTAGTCTCTGTCACTGTCGTGTGCCTGTCTTGGAACTGAGTTCTCTGGATGGTCCCTGGTGTTCTCTCCGTTACACTGTATACTACCCTCACTACATAGCACTCCAAAAACAATCCCACCACCCAATAGGTGGTGAGAGAGGCAAGGAGTGAAGCGACCACTAAACCCTAAACCCTCAAGGCTAGGGCTTATAACGCTCTGGCTCTACTAATACTGGTAGCTAAGGTGTTACAAAGCCTTACCAGTAAGACTAGGGAGTACTAGCCCCTTGGTTCACTATCCAAAGACTGTTGTGGGAAGGAACAAGAGACTCTTACTGGAGGGCATCCAGCAAAGAGGTCTGGGTTTATATACTATTCTACTGTTTGTACATGTTGTGGTACAATTACTATATAGTGGGGGTCATGTGATTAGGGTATAGGGTATGGTGCCATATCGCGCCATTATGACGTCAGATGGTGCGATGTGGGCTGACTAAATAATGACTAAAATACAGTGGTAATTAGTAATATCTTTGTAATACAATGATGTTATGATGATGTTATAGACTGGCCTGGACTATGATGTCATCGTGGGTCATTGGAGACTAAGTGTCTCTTGTCTTGACAGATCGTTACTGTGAATGTGATTGGTTGGAGATAAGATAAGATAAGGTGAAAATGTAAATAGGTGTAAAGTGAAATGTGAAGGTATGATGTCATGGGGGTCCTTTGTGGGAAAGTGACATCTACCGTGGGAAAGTCACGTGACCTGTCATGTGACCGTGGGAAATTAAATAAAAGTGGTACTGTTGAGATGAGAAAAATGTGGAGGAAAAGAATATAATATTCGTTTCGTAACAAGGAGGGTGAGGAAGAGGACAAGGAGGGAGGTGGTGGACAGGGTAATGGTAATGGAGGACATGATTATGGGTGGGGTGGGGGGTAGTGTTGACGGTGGTACGACAGATGGGGAATTGCTATGGTCGGGAGGATTTATATAGTCATAAAAGAGCTGAAGAGCCGGCTAGGTTCCATTCAGGTTCCCACGTATTCTTGGAGGGAGGATAGCCCTGCCATTTGATGAGGTATTTGTGTTGGTTAGAAGATCCACGATGAGCTAAGATGCTTTCGACTTTGTAGACTTCTTTGTTATTTTCAACATCAGGGCAGGGGTCGGAGGAAGTTGGGGCTGTGTTTGTCCGTTTCTGTATAAGGATAGAGTAGGGAGGCATGGAAGTTCGAATGTATTTTCCAAGTAGTGGGAAGTCGTAACCTGTACATCAATGAAGATAGGACTTTTTTGATTTCAAAGGGGCCAAGACAACAGGGAGCCATTTTAGGGAAAGCATGGGTCATTTTTAGGTTTGTGGCATCGAGCCAGACTTTTGTTCTGGCCTTCCAAGATGGGGGTTTGCCGCTTCTCCGCCATTTCATTTCCAGTTGGGCAAGGCGGTGGGCCACCAAAGCATCGTCCCTGGCCTTATTAAGAAGGGACAGTTGTTCTGTCAGCACAGGAATAAAGGTTTTTCCTAAAGCGGGATAGGCTTGGGGTTCATAGCCCATCATGAGAGAGAACAGGGACTTCTTTGTTACGGAATGGGTTAAGGCGTTGTGGGAGAATTTGGCCATCAGGAGAAGTTCTGGCCAGGAAGATGGGTTGGCTTGGCAAAACATCCATAGGTAAGTTCTGATCTCTTGGTTCACTCTCTCAGTTTCACTGTTGGTCTGAGGATGATAGGTGGTGGAAAGGGCGACATTGTAATTCAAGAGTCGAGCAAGTTCCCTGGCAAAGGCAGAGGCGAATTGAGGTCCTTGGTCAGAGATGACTTTGTCATGTAGGCCGAATCAGGGAAAGATGTGGGAGAAAAATAGCTTGGCGACTTCGGCAGCATCGGCATTTACATTCATGGGAATTAGAATCACCCCCTTTGTGAGCCCATGGTCGACCACGACCAGAATAGTGTTATGTGTTCCCATAGTGGGTAATCTGGACATAAAGTCCATCAAGATCTGTTGAAAAGGGTGGGTGGCATCGGATGGAATTGGGGTAAGGCCAGGCATGATCAGGTGGGTAATGACCTTGTTCTGCTGACAAACAGCACAGCCTGCAATGAAATGTTGGACAAAAGTGGCCATCCCTGGCCACCAATAATCTTGCTGGAGGAGGGAGAGGAGGCAGAAAGAGCTGGCATGCCCTCCTGCAGGGGATTCATGTATCAATGCCGTCAGTGATTGGCGAGCATCAGGGGGAATGTAGAGGCGATCTTATAGTACAAGAGGTTGTCAGTGTATCGCCAGTCAGATGGGGAAGAGAAAAGGTGTGAGGTCGAGGGGGAAGAAAGGCTGTTTAGGGTGGTGGCCACGAAATCATTGGTCAGGGAGCAGGCAGCAATTTGTTCTTTGAGTGCGAGATCGATGGTGCGGACCATGGCAGCAGGGGTAAGGAGGATAAGGTCCTGATTGTCAGAGGAGGTATTGGGGAGGTAAAGTTGAGATAGTGCATCCGCAGGACCCATTGTGGTGCCCAGAAGATGGTGAAATACCAGATTGAAATCCATGAGGAACAACATCCACCTGGATTGGCGGCGAGATAGCTAGTGGAGGGATTTAAAATAACTTAAATTTTTATGGTTAGTCGAGATCATCACTGGGTGTGCAGTTCCCGTGAGATGGTGTTGCCACTCCTCAAGCACCCGAATCACTGCCAAGAGTTCTTGGTCGTAAATATCATAGTTGCGCTCCTTGGGGGAAAAGGTTTTGGAGAAGAATGCACAAGGGTGGAGGTCTCCGTTTGCGTCTTTTTGCATTAAAACCGCTCTGCAAGCTCCAAGGGAGGCATTAGTCATTACCCAAAAAGGGGCAGAATTATTAGGGAGGCAGAGTACAGGTTTCACTCTAAAGGCATCCCAAAGTTGTCAGAAGGCGTGATCACAAGCCAGGGTCCATTTCCAGGGAGTTCCTTTACATGTCAAAGAGTTTAGGGGTAGTGCAATGTCAGAGAAACCAGCAATGAATTTGCGATAGAAGTTGTAAAAACCCAAGAAAGAGCGGACATCCTTCACTGTCTTAGGGGTAGTCCACTCATCAATGGTGGACAACTTCCTAGGGTCAAGGGTGATTTCTCCCAGTTGCAAGATAATGCTGAGGAACTCAACTTCGCTCATGGAGAAGGAACATTTCAATGGTTTCAAGAAAAACTGGTGATTGGAGAGCCATTGGAGCACCTTCCTGGTTCATTCATCATGGGTTTTCTGGTTGGAGGAATGGATGAGTATGTCGTCCATGTAGATAATAAGCCATCCCTCTGCAATGTAATCCTGGAACACATCGTCCATCAATGCCTGAAATGTAGGAGGAGAGCTGGTCAAACCAAAAACATGACAGTGGGTTCAA
>JBBPKP010000190.1:0-16678 GCA_038089335.1 Boletellus aff. obscurococcineus | reverse complement strand
TGGAGGTCTGTGGAGCAGGGCGGAGAATTGGGGGAGTTCCGGGCTTCCCTTGCCAATGGGTGATCAGGAGGGATCCGGGGGAGTGGCCTCTCAAGTCGGGAGAAGGGGCGTTGGAGCAGCGAAGTTGAATTGCGTGGTATAGTAGATGGGGTGAGGGGAATGTCGGGTGGTGCCGAGTTGGCCAAGGGGACCGGGTTAGGGAAGTGGAGGTAGCGGGCGCGTTCTCGGGGAGTAAAGAGGGCGAGTTGGTAGCGGAAGAGAGGGTACAATAGGTTATAGGGTAGTTCGTTGATGATATTGACGATTCCAACAGAAAGGAGCCCATAGAAGGTGACTTCCCTTCCTGATGCGACCCACTCGAGCATTCACTCAAAGCCTTCATCTTCCGCAATCATGTCCCGTCTGTCTGGGTGGTCGGCGACGGCCAGAATCAGTTGGGTAAGAGCAAGGTGGGCGACAGCCAGGTCAATAGCCCGTCGGGTGATCCTATGTTCGGTGACTGCGGGGAGGAAAAGGATGTGGGCGAGGAGAGCAGGGGAGGAAAGAATGTCGAAAATAAATTCTCATTTGTGGAAAGTGGGAAAGGAGTCTAATTGAAGGGGAATGGGGTGTCGTTGAGAGGGAAGGTTCATAGCAATGATTAAATGATACAACAGGGACGGGACCCACACCAGGAGGTCTCGGGTGATGACAAGCGGTCAGTTCGGGGGATTGTTCCACGGGAACGAGAGAATCTGTAGTACCCACTGGGCGTTCCAGGAAAGTTGTATGTGTGAGGGAATGGGGAATGGGGCGATGGGGTCGACGAGGGCGTCAAGGGAAGGGGGAACTCATTGGCAGATAAGAAAAGGGGAGTCTTCGAAGAAACCGAAAATGTCGTCAAACCAGGGGGTTCTATGTAGTACTGGCGGTGGAGAGGGGTTCGCCTGTTCCAGCGTTCTCTGCTCCAGTACTGGGGTGGCATCTTGCAGCTGCTTCAGCAGCGCACTCTCAATCAAGCTCAATTCTTTCCCAGAACTGCTCGAGGTGGGGCAGGTAGCCCCGAGTATCGTGGGTGCCCTTAGGGGTGGCACAGGTCCCTTGGTCGCATTTCCGATGGTCAGAGTGCCAGCGACATTGTCCAGGGGCGAGCTTGAAGTCGTAGACAATGGTTTCAGTGACAGTGGGGAAATTCATTCTTGGGTCGGGCAGTTCATCTCTCATTTTAAAAGGGACCGCACAGCATTGTATTTTCCCTCTAATTCTGATCCGGCCACCCTCCGCCTCCGGCCTGGGCTGGGATGGGATTGATGTAGTTGTTGTGTTCCCAGGGCCCATTTGGGGAGAGGTTGATCTCCCAGCACCAGGCCTTCGACCTTCCTCCTCCGGTTGTCATGACACGGTTCTCGTGCCCATCTTGGAACCGGGTGACCTCCACCGTTCCTGCCGTTCTCTCTGTCACACTGTACACTACCCTTATTACATGTCTCTCCATGAACTGCCCCACTAAATGGTACACTAGGTATAGGGTCCCTAGCGTGACGATGAGGATGATGAGGGCGGGGGCAGTGATGGTGATGGTGGAGGAGGACATTGTGGGTAGGAGAGGGATGAGGTGTAAGGGGTGGGTGGATGTCGACGGTGGTACGACAGATGGGGAAATGCTGTGGTCGGGAGGATTTATATAGTCGTAAAAGGGCCGAGGAGCCGGTTAAGTTCCGTTCCGGTTCCCACATGTTTTCGGAGGAAGGATAGCCCCGCCACTTGATGAGGTATTCCCGACAGGTAGGCGAGCCGCGATGAGCTAAAATACCTTCGACTTCGTAAACTTCTTCGTCATTCACCACATCAGGCGGAGGTCGGAGGAAGTTAGGGCCGTGTTCATTTGTTTCCGTATAAGGATATAGCAGGGAGGCGTGGAAATTCGGGTGGATCTTCCAGGAAGGGGGGAGTCGTAATTTATATGTCAGAGGGGAGAGCACCTTTTCGATTTCGAACAGGCCGAGTCATCAGGGGGAGAGTTTGGGGAAGGAATGGGCTAGTTTCAGGTTTGAGGCGTCTAGCCAGACTTTGGTTCCCACCTTCCACCCTGGTGGTTTGCCTTTCTTTCATTGTGCCATTTCCAACTGGGCGAGGCAGTGTGCGGCAATGGCGTCGTCCCTCGTGTTGTCAAGAATGGTTAGTCATTCCATCAAGGCAGGGATGAACGTTTTCCCGATTGGGGGATAGGCTCGGGGTTCATAGCCCATTATGAGAGAAAACGGGGACTTCTTGGTTATGGAATGGGTGAGGGCATTATATGAGAACTCCACCATCGGTAGAAGGTCATGCCAGGACGTCGGGTTGGCTTGGCAAAACATTTTCAAATAGGTGGCGACTTCCTGATTTACTCACTCCGTCTCTCCATTGGTTTGTGGGTGGTAGGCGGTGGAAAGGGTGACATCATAGTTTAGTAATCTAGCGAGCTCTCTTGTGAACACGGAGGCAAATTGGGGTCCCCCGTTGGAGATGACCTTGTTGTGGAGGCCAAATCTGGGAAAGACATGGGAGAAAAATAATTTCGTGGTTTTGGCGGAGTCGGCATTTATGTTAGTTGGGATAAGAATCACCCCCTTTGTAAGCCCATGGTCGACCACGACCAGAATAGCGTTCAGTTCCCGGATGGTGGGGAGTGGTCTGGTCGAAGGCGGGGGAGTGGAGAGTCTGTCCTCTAGCGGGATGCGTTGGGGGGAAGGTGAGGAGGGTGGGTTGGTAGTGGCGGGTGAGGAGGTGATGGAGGAGGGGACAGAGGGGGGGTCAGGGTAGTCGCGATAGGAGAGATCGAGTTCGTCATTGGTGGGGAAGGAAGAATATAGCTGTCGTTCGGCAGGGGAAAAGAGACGGAGACGATATCACAGGGCGGGATAGATGAGGGTGTAGGGGACTTGTCCGATGGCGTCTTCCAACTCAGTGGCAATTAAATAGTCGAAGACTAGATTGTGGTGTCGTCCGATCGCATTCAACAAGTGGTCGACGTCGGGGTCCTCGGTTACCCCTTGTACCGCAAAGGACAGGGTTCTGATTACTCCCAGTGATGAGGAGCGCATGCGATCGTGTTCCCTCCAAAGGGAGATCGCGTGTTGTAAGGGGGCGTTATGAAAATAGCTTCTGGTTTCGCTGATGGCATTCCTTGTCACAGGATCACGAAGGAGGCCGAGGATGAATTCTTGTCGGTGATGGAGAGGGAATGTTTTGAGACGAAGGGGGATTTCTCTGGGCATAGTGTGTGGCAGAACAATTGGATCGCGGTGAAGACGGCGATGAGTTGAAAGAGTTTGTTCAGGCACATAGCAAAAATTTATTGGTGGTGGTGGGTATTTAAGTATTCCAACCGTCGTCGACGGTGGAAGCGTGGGAGGACAGGGCCAGGCTCCTGTCCGAAAAGGATACTTCCCAGTACCACAGCCTTCTGGAGCTTGTCTGGGATCTCTCCGTCCGGAACACCTGGTCCCCGTTATGCTGGGTGACGGAAGAGGAGGGGGTAGTGGTAGTCGCCCCGAAGGCGAAACGAAACGTGCCCCGTCCGTTGACGAAGCGGAGGAGGGTCAGAACTAACCCGAAGAGAAGGAGGAGGGAGACGAGGCGGGCTACGGTCGAGACTACGGCATCTATGGTAATGGTGACAGTCATCAGGGGTGGAGTGATAGTCTACCGAGTTAATCGCGGGTGGGGTGGCGACCGGGTTTCTTTTTCCCTAGGGGGAAGGCGGACAGCCTGGCGGCCTTATATTCAGAAAGCAGTCGCTTGGCGTTAGTCAGATTTCGTTCCGGTTCCCATGTGTTCTCGGTGAATGAGTAACCTTTCAATTTGATAAGGAATTCCCGGCGATCGGGTTTCCCACGGTGACTAAGGATCGCTTCGACTTCGTAATGTTCTTTGTCAGCGATCAGGTCAGGTGGTGGGTTCGTGAAATTGGGGCCATGTTCCGCAGTCGTTACGTAGGGCGATAGGAAAGTGGCGTGGAAATTGGGGTGTATTTTCCAGGTCGGCGGTAATTTGAGCCGGTATACCAGAGGGGAGATTACGCGTTCAATTTCAAATGGTCCTTCTCGGCGAGGAGCGAGTTTCCTGAAGGGGTATCGGAGGTGGAGATTTTTATTGTCTAGCCATACCCGGTCTCCAACTTTCCACGGTTTAAACGGGGGAGTGCGGTTGCTAATCATCGTCTTCTGAGCGATTTGGTGGGCATGTAGGGCCTCCGTTCATGCTTCTTCCAATAGTTCCGCTCGTTTTTCGACAGCGGGGGCGAAAGATTTTCCTAGTGAGGGGTAAGCACGGGGTTCATAGCCCATCATGAGAGAGAATGGGGTTTTCTTGGTTACCGAGTGGACGGAGGAGTTATGCGTGAATTCTGCCATAGGGAGGAGGGTAGGCCAGTTTGTCAAGTTCCCCTGGGCGAAAATTCAGAGATAGGTTCCGAGTTCCTGGTTTACACGTTCCGTTTCTCCATTGGTCTGCGGGTGGTAAGCGGTGGATAGGGCGATGTTATAGTGTAGGAGTCGGGCGAGTTCATATGCGAAAGCGGAGTTGAATTGCGGTCCTCGGTCTGAGATGACTTTGTCATGAAGTCCGAATCTGGGAAAGACTTTTTCAAAGAAGAGTTTGGCTACCGTCTCGGCGTCGGCGGTGCTGGAAGTCGGGATGAAAATAGCCCCCTTCGTGAGTCCGTGGTCCACCACGACCAAAACAGCATCCAATCCGTCGACCGGGGGAAGGGAGGTGATGAAATCCATGGAGATTTGTTGAAACGGGCGTGTGGCGGTGGACAGAATAGGGGAGAGGGGAGGTCGCGTAGGGTGTGTGTTTACCTTATTCTGTTGACAAACTGCACAACCCTAAGTGACGCGGCGAACGAGTGAGGCCATACCCAGCCACCAGTAGTTCTGTTGGAGCAGGTGTAGCAGGCGGAACTGCCCGGGGTGGCCGTGGGCCAGGTGTTCGTGGGTCTCGCGAATCAGCTTGGTGCGTGCCGGTTCCGGTATGTACAGGTGGCCCTGGAAATACAGGAGGTTGTCGCGGTAGGACCAGTCGGTGGGGGCAGTATGGTTGATTGGATGGTTGGCGGTGATCTCTCGCAGCTGTCGTTCAGCGAAGGGGTCAGTCAGGGTGGTGAGGGTGACCAGATTCTTTAGTCCCATGTCGATGGCTCGGACCATAGTGACCGGCATGAAAAGTGTGACATGATTATTATCCGACGAGGTGTTGGCATTGGCGAGACGTGACAGCGCGTCCGCTGGGCCCATCTGTGATCCAGGAAGGTGGTGGAATTCCAAGTCAAAATCCATGAGGTACAACATCCATCGTGCCTGTCGACGGGACAGATTTTGCGGTTTCTTAAAATAGGCAAGGTTTTTATGGTCAGTGAGTATAGTCACGACATGTGGGGTTCCGGATAAATGATGTCGCCATTCCTCGAGTGCACGAATTACCGCCAGGAGTTCCCGGTCATATATGTCGTAGTTCCGCTCCTCCGGGGAGAAGGTTCGGGAGAAGTAGGCGCACGGATGGAGGTCGCCGTTGCCATCTTTTTGCATCAACACCGCACCACAGGCGATTAGAGAGGCGTCAGTCATGACCCAAAATGGGCGAGAGGAATCAGGCAGTTGCAACACTGGAGATGTCAAGAACTGTTTCTGGAGCGTGTGGAAAGCAGATTCGTGAATAGGCAGCCACTCCCATTTGGAGGATTTCCTCGTCAGATCGGTCAGTGGTTTGGCAAGATCAGAGAAACCGGCGATGAATTTTCGATAAAAGTTGCAAAAGCCCAGGAATGACCGTACTGCCTTGACGGAGGTGGGGGGTTGCCAGTCACGGATGGCGTGGAGCTTAGTGGGGTCTAAGGTGACCACTCCCGGTTTCACAATAAGACCTAGGTAGTCCACTTCTGCCGCGTTGAAAATGGATTTGGACAATTTCAAAAATAGAGCATGTTCCCGGAGTTGTCGAAGGACTTTGCGGGTCCGTTTGAGGTGGGAATCAAGGTCGACAGAGTGGATCAGGATGTCATCCATGTAGATGATTAACCATCCTTCGGCAATGTAGTCGCAGAAAACGTCGTCTATTAGCTGTTGAAAAGTCGGGGGAGAGTTGCACATCCCGAAAAACATGACGGTTGGTTCAAACAGGCTGAATGGGGTGATGAATGCTGCCTTCCATCTGTCGGAGGGTTTTATCTGTACATTATTGTACCCCCAGCGAATGTCGAATTTAGTGAAAACTTTGGAGTCCTTCAGTTTGTTGATCAACTCCGAGATCAATGGTAGGGGGTATGCGTTCTTGACCGTGTGTTCGTTCAGGTACCTGTAGTCCTGACACGGGCATAGACTGCCGTCCTTCTTGGCAACAAAGAAGAAGGGGGAGGCTTGCGGGGATTTGGAAGGGACGATCCGTCCTGCGGCGAGATGTTCATCGATGAATGCTCTGCAGGCCTCCATCTCTTTCAGGTTTAACTGATAAGCTTTCGCCACCCTCGGTTTGAAGGTGTCGTGGGTGAGGATCTCGTGGTTATAGGGGCGTTTGGGGGGGAGTTGTCCTATTGGGGGTTCCTCGAATACATCCCTGAATTCAGCGAATTCAGGCGGTAGGGTTACCTCTTTGGGCGGGGTGGTCTGGGCGATCTGGGTGGAGATAGTGGTTTTTCGCAAAGCCTCGGTGACGTATCCGTCAGGGCTTGTACCCAGGTAGTGGGTGGTGTACTCCTGCGTTCGTCTGATGGAGAGGGAATTTGTGGGAAGTTCCACCTTCTGTGTAGCCCAATCAATCATAGGATTTCTTCTTCTTAGCCAGTCCATTCCAAGGATGAGAGGGTCCTTCCCGCAGGCGATCACGTAGCAAGTCAGTTCTTCCGAGTGATCGTTTATAAACAAGTTCAACTTTATGGTCTCCCTAACCATTCCAGCTAGATTCAGCGTTCCGTCTACGTTTCGTGCTAGCAAAGGCGGCAGGAGGCGTTTCGTTTTCCATTGATTTTTTTGGACTAATGTTTTGTTTACGAAAGTGGATGTCGCTCCGCTGTCGATAAGGGCAAGGGTGTCTACGATTTGGCCGTCTTGTTCCAGAGTAATGGGGACTTTGATTGCTTTAGTAGTACAACTGGATACAAGTACAGGGGAAGGAGAGCTTGACGTAGCTAAAGCTCTCCCCAGCCAAAACCCTTGTCGTCGGGGGAAGTGTCAGTGCGATTAACCGACTCTTCTTCGGCGTTCCCTCCAAAAGCCATCTTCATAGTCCAGAGGATTTCGTCTTGTGTGAAGGGGAGTGTCCCTAGATAGTCCTCGATCGGGGAAGTCTCGGCTTTTCTGATCTTCTGTGGGGATTTTCCCAAGGTTCCCGACCTTTGGTCTCCTTTATGATTCGTCGATCGGCAGCCTTTCTGGTGGCAGACGAAACACTTGTTGTTCTTAAGATGCTTGGAGCACTGTGCAGGCGTCAGTCTGATGGCATCGACGTCCATTGCGTTGGGGTCGGTAGACCTTCTGACTCTGGGGAGGGTCCTTCCCATGGGGAGGTATTGAGAGTGGTTCCGAAGTTGTCTGACTCTGAGGAAGTTTTGCTCGAAAATTCGAGCCTTGGCGATCCAATCTTGCCAAGTGGTCGGCTGAGGGTTGATGGTGACCATCATATTGGACAGGGAGGAGGAGACGCCTCGGTTTAGGACATCAATCAGAATTTCGTCATGGCCGACGTCCAGCTTACTTCACCCAGCAGCGATCTCGAAGGCAGCTACAAAGTCATCAAAGCTCCCCCGTTTCTGGTAGGGGGGAAGTGCTCGTTCAGCGGGGTCAGGGTAGTCGATCTGCTTGATCTGATATAACTGGTTTCGTGCCTTCTCCTGCAGGCCGGCCGGTACAAATGAATTGGTGAAGGCGGTTTCAAACTGGGTCCAAGTCGCTCCTACAACTTTTGGGTACCAGGTTTCGGCGAAGGAGGCGGATCTCCCTTCGGCCATCTTGTTTAGACAAGTTAGAATCATGGTCTCATCAGAGGTGTAGACCGCTGGGTTCATATGGAAGTATGCCTTCATGGCAAGCAACCATCTCTGGGCGTTCTCAGGTTTTCCGTTAAAGTCTACCGGTAGTCCGGCCTTTAGTTCACTGGTTCGCGATGTCGCTGGCATGGCTGGGGGTGGGGGTTGGGCGATCTGCGCCTGTTGTTGTTGTTGTCCTGGTTGATTCATTGATGCAGGGGAAGCGGGGGTAAGGGCTTGTTGTACTGCTTGGTCGACGTCGTCAAGAGCGGCAAGGGCTTGTTGGATAGCTGCTTGAGTAGAGATGAAGTGGAGCGGGGGGGAGGGTGCTCTGGTGACGGTCTGAGGGGTGTGGGTGGTCGAGGTGGCGGCGGATAGGGGATTTCTCTGGGGTTGAATCTGGGGGGTGGAGAGGGGCGGTGGTTCCAGGGACAGGACAGGGGCGGCAGGCAGGGTAGTAGTCGGTGCTCTTCATCTTCTCTGGTGAAGGAGCGGGTTCAACGGCGGGGGTCTTCCTGACACCCTTCGCAGCGGGGGCGACGGTTCAACGTGTTCGGGTTCTAGGGCGAGCTCTTCCTCTTGGTGTTCCTCCTCGTCTTCTGACGAATTGGGAGGTCGATAGCTTCGGTACTGATCGCGATCAGCCGTCTTGAACTGGTTTCGCCCTTCTGCGACGAGGGCAGGGGCGGGGGGGACGAGTTAGATCTTTTGTTACGCTACGCGTAAAGTCCAACTGTTGAGCACTACCTCAAAAGCATAGTGACGTCTTATAGAAGTCCTAGGTCTCGCTGAGTAGAACGACTGCAGCGGCGGTGAGTTAAACTCTAGGCATGTTAAGCGTAGATCTAACTAGGGTACAAGTACAGGGCTCGTGGTATTTATGTGTCTGGGGAAAACTAGCTGGCCGTAAACAGAAGCCAGCGAGGAGGGAAGGTGAGTCCGGAAGAAGAAGGCAAGGGCATAGGGCATACTAGGAGGGGAAGGCTACTGAGTAAGACAGGGCGAAGGGGAAAGGGAAAAGGAAGGCAGCCTTTCTCTACTCAGCAAACTGGTGACGTTTGGCATACACGTTGTCGAAGTCCAAGACATCCTGCCACGTAGCTGTTGTGGGGTTGTCCACGAATTCGCGAAGTTCGGCGGGGAGGTGGTACAGGGAAGATGATGAAGGCGAAGGGGAAGACATAGGTTGAGGGGACCATCTGACGTTGAAGTAAGTCTCGAGGAATGATGACCAATGCTCCTCTCTGAGCCTGTCGGCATTCTCTAATCGATTGGTCGAGGGGGTGGGGCACCACCCGGGAGAAATTGTAACAGGAGTAGTTCCTTAGTGAAGCACCCCTTATCCAGGAATAACCAAGAGAACTTTACTGGAGGACGTCCAGCAAAGAGCTCCGGCTTTATATACTCTTCTACTGTTTGTACATGTTGTGGTACAATTACTATACAGGGAAGTCATGTGACTAGGGTCTAGGGTATGGTGCCATATCGCGCCATTATGACATCAGATGGTGTGATGTAGGCTGACTAAATAATGACTAAAATACAAGGTAATTAGTAATGTCTTTGTAAGCTAATGATGTCATGGTGATGTCATAGACTGGCCTGGACTATGATGTCATCAGTGGTCATTGGAGACTAAGTGTCTCTTTGTCTTGATAGATCGTTACTGTGAATGTGATTGGTTAGAGATTAGATAAGATAAGATGGAAATGTAAATAAGTGTCAAGTGAAATGTGAGAGTATGATGTCATAGGGGTCCTTCGTGGGAAAGTGACATCAAGCGTGGGAAAATCACATGACCTGTTATGTGACCGTGGGAAACTAAATAAAAGTGGTACTGTCATGATGAGAAAAATATGGAGAAAAAGAATATAATATTTGTTTTGTAACACTTCCTCCTTTCTATGGATTGACTTCCAGGCGATCGCAGACTTGGATAAATCTATTACCTTTGTCTGGTACATTGAGAAATCTATTCTCTGTGAAAAGAGTGGGGAAAAGTGTTTCTGTGATTCATAGTTTTCATGGAGCTGATGGGTGGGTTCTATGGAATTCCTTGATAGCATCCTGTGTATTTCTGAGGTTTCCAAGGGGTTCCCATGTTCACTCTGTTTCGTCAAATCCTGTCCAATAGACTAAATATTCCAATTTTCCATGCTTCAAGCGGGAATCTACAATGGACTCAACCTCATATTCGACATCTCGATCTTCAGTGACAATAACCAGTCTGGGCTTATAGACTGGCTGGCCAGGTAAATACTCTGCGTAAGGTTTCACCCTTGAGATGTTAACTGTCGGATATATCCACATTGTTTTTGGAAGGTGCAGTTCTACTGCATTCAGGATTACTTTTTTGATTTTATATGGTCCAAGCCATTTTTCTGTTAACTTCTTAGATGCTCTTGGCAGTCTAAGGTTTTCCATGGAAAGCCAAACTTGATCACCTATAGCGTACTTTGGCGCTTTAGATCTTTTAGGCTCTGCCTGTTTGGTCATTCGTTGTTGTGCCTGTTCCAGATTTCTATGGGTTGACTCTAGTGTCTCTTCTATCTGAGCGGCTAGCGCGTTGGACGTTCCTGGTTCCGTACCCATTCTAGGCTGGTAGGTTCTCATTACTGTAAATGGCGTTTTCTGGGTGACTGTATGCACCTGTGAATTATGTGAGAACTGGGTGAGGGCTAGCCAATCAGCCCATTCATCTTGTTTTTCTGATGTGAATAATCGGAGATACTGCTGGAGATCCCGATTGACCCTTTCTGTTTGTCCGTCCGTTTGCGGATGAAAGGTGGTCGATAGTTTAGGTTTAATTCCTAATCTGCCACAGAGGTTCTGCATCACCTGTGAGCTGAACTGGGGTCCTCTGTCGGAGATTATGGATTGGGGGAGTCCATGGTTTACCCAAACTCTATTCAGGTATAACCGAGCGGTTTCTATTGCAGATATGTTTTTGGTGCAAGGGATGAATTCGACTTCTTTTGAGAAGCGATCAACCACCACTAGGATGGAGTCGAATCCGTTTGATTGTGGTAGATCTGTGATGAAGTTGGCGGTGATATCCGTCCAGGGTGTGTGTGCGGCTTCTAGCGGCATTAGCTTTCCTGCTGGCGGCTTATTTCCTGTCTTGAACCACTGACATCTATTGCAGTGTTTTATGTATTCATCAATATCGGAGGCTATCCCAGGCCACCAATAACCTTTTTGGATGTTTTCTAGTGTTTTTTGTTTGCCATGATGTCCCGCCATGGGCATATCATGATGAAGCCGGATCACATCCGTGCGAAGGCTTCCTTCGTCAGGAGTATAGTGCTTTCCACTTTTGGTAAGATCCCCGTTGAGATCAAACTTCTTCCTGAATGCATCCTGTTCTTCATTTGTCATTTTTTGCTGTGCATCTCTGATGCGATCTAATAGGGTGTCGCCATCGTCCTTAACCGTTGTGCTGTGTGAAGGCCTCTTGGCTTTAACTGTCTTGGCAACTAAGACTGAATGTTCCCCTTCCTCCGTGGTCGCTAGGACTTTGTCCGGGGTGATGATCGTTATTCCTTCGTTATCGGTTTCAATTCCGATGGCATGGTCTTCTCTTCTAGAGAGGGTGTCTGCTTTTGCCATCTGGGTTCCAGGCTTGTGGACCCATTTGAAATTGAACCTAGACAAGTATCTGGCCCAGCAGGCTTGTCGTCATGAGAGGTTTTGATTTTTCATGAACCATTGCGAATTCGTGTGGTCGTTCCAGACCTCAAACTCAAAACAGCTACCTTCTAGATAGTGTCGCCACGTTTTAAGTGCACGGATAACGCTCAGCATCTCTTTATCGGCAATGGGGTAATTTCGTTCTTCCGGTGTCATTGCGTGTGACATGTATACAACCGGATGCCATTTCTGATCTTCTTCGTTCAACGAGGAGAGCACTGCTCCAATGGCAAAATCCGATGCGTCTGTTTCTAGTCGGAAGTGTTGGTCATGATCGGAGTATGCCAGTATGGGTGACATTGTGAAACTCTGTTTCAACGTGTCAAACGTGTGTTGTTGTGGCTGTTCCCATTTGAATGGCATATCCTTTTTCGTAAGGTCGTGCAGTGGTCTTGCCACTGAGGCGTAATCTTTTATGAATTGGCGGTAGAAGTTGGCAAGGCCGAGGAAGCTCCTGACTCCCTTGACGTTCTTGGGTTCTGGCCATTGCAGAATTGCCTTAATCTTCATGTCGTCCATCTTTATTCCATCTTTTCCCACCATCATGCCGAGAAATTCAATTTCTGTCTGGTGGAAGAAGCATTTTTCCAGTTTTAAATATAGATCGTTATCTTGTAAACGCTCGAGCACTTGACTAATGCACTTGGCGTGTGCTTCTTTGTTGTCTGTTTTCGTGAACACAAGGATGTCGTCAATGTATACGACTACATGGTAGTCGAGATCGCCGAGGAGATCGTTCATCATGGTTTGGAAGGTG
Source organism: Boletellus aff. obscurococcineus (assembly GCA_038089335.1). Classification (NCBI taxonomy): domain Eukaryota; kingdom Fungi; phylum Basidiomycota; class Agaricomycetes; order Boletales; family Boletaceae; genus Boletellus; species Boletellus aff. obscurococcineus. The sequence continues at coordinate 4,247 of JBBPKP010000190.1, read as the reverse complement.
GCCAGCGAGTTGCATAAGCCAAAATACATAACCAGTGGCTCGTAGCTTCCTTTGAAGCATGTGAAGGCTGCCTTCCATTCGTCTCCTTCTTTGATGCAGACATTATTATATCCCCATCAGACATCCATCTTCGTGAATAATTTAGCCCCCTGCAGTTTGTCAACAAGCTGCGAGATCAAAGGGAGCGGGTAATTATTTTTGATGGTATGCTCGTTAAGGTACCGATAATTGGTTACCATGCGTTTCCTGCCATCTTTCTTTGGTATGAAGAACACAGGGGAGGTTTGCGGTGACTTAGATGGCCGCAAGTATCCCTTAGCCAGGTGTTCTTTGATGTATTCTGCTACTTCTTTTTGTTCTTTGTGGAACAGCAGTATTATCCGACCCTTCTTGGGCATGAAGTCTTCTTTTAGGTTTATAGCATGGTCCCATGGCTTGCATGTAGGCATGTGTGTGGATTCCTGATCTGAGAATACGTTTATGAAATCGTGGTATCGTAGGGGCACGCGGTCTAGTGCCGTTCCGTTGGTGCTTTTCACGAGTGACTCTTTCAAGAAGTGCATTATGTCTATGGTGTTGCGTTCTTCCTCGTGTAGGGTGCAGACGTGTTCCGATTGATCTTGCAACCATCGGCATGACCGTGGACATCCTGTGATCGTTACTGTTCCTTTGCTCCAATCAATGGAGGGATTATGTTTTCTTAACCAGGTATATCCTAGTATGACCTGATTTTTGCCTAGATCGGTGACTTCTGCTGTTACTTCCTCACGATGGCCTTAGTAATCAATTACCAGGTCTGCAGCATGGGTAATCTTTCCAGTGGCATTGAGCATTTCGTCCACATTGTAGATCGGTATCAGATCAGCGAGGGGTCTAAGGGGTATTCTTTCCTTCCTAGCCCACTTCCTATCAAGGAAGACCTGGTTGGCTCCGCTGTCCAGTAACGCTTTTACTGTCTTGAACTCCAGTTTCCTCCTTTGAGAAATGGAGATCTCAAGTAGAATCTCCTCCGGTTCTAGGCTTCTAATTTTGTGGGTGGCAGGCAAGGATCTGCCGTGTGAAAAAGAGGGTAAAGGGGAATTAAGCATTGGTTTGGGTCCCGACCGCACCGCTTCTTGGGCCACCCCTGACTCTTTGGTAGCTGTTTGCAGATAATAACTTACCAGTTCGCTTTCTGGATTTTTGTCAAGTCTGGGTCCTCCGGAGCAAGTCCAATGAAGTCCGGAGCGGAGATGTGGCGTAACGGTAGGGGGTGAGGACTTTCGGCACAGGACTTATGTGTTGCACCCCTTGTACTCGCAATCCTCGGAGTCAGAGATCGGAGAAGCGGAGACGGTGTGCAAAAGGGTAAAGGGAGACTGGAGGGCGTCGGAGTGAACAGGAGGAAACTTAGTTGATATTCTAACTGAGGTCTAGGTAGTACATGCACGGGTTATATACTATCTACCTCAGGCGAAGGGCAAAGACATACAGAATTAGATAAAACATACCATATGGAAACGGAGTAGGAGTGGATAACAGGGGCATGTGGAAAAGTTGAGATATGTCCAATAAGAGAGACAGAACGGATGATAAAGTACTACAGGCGAAATACGTACGACGAACGTGGACGGGTATCATGCAGTTGCGGACGAAAGCTAAGAATGGTAAGGTAAATGGAGTTGTCGTTCCAGCTGGAGGCCGGAACTCTGAAGGTTATACTATGAAAGCAAATAAACAGAACAGAGAATGTATGAAAGGAAAGGAAAGGGTTCGGAGTTGGGCAGAGCTGGTGCCAGAGCACCGGAGTTTGCCTCGGTGAAAATATGGGATATGACAGTATCCCCCTCTTAGGCCTGAACCCCTGAAGGCCTACGAAGTGAGGGACAATGCAGAGTTGCAGAGTCCAGAATTCCATCCTGGAATATAAAACCCAATCAGACCTGTCGTTACCTCTTGCATTCGAACCACCATGTCTGACATCACTGACATCTGCCACTGGGACGACGCGCGCCTCGTGGAGTGTGAGGACGATGATGACATGCTGTGGGAAGCGAAGGGCACAGAGCGAAGGAGGAGGGCCAAGGCGTGGAGGGAGGAGGAGGAGCGGAGAAGAGCGGCGGCGGAGGAGGAGGCGAGGCGGAAGGCGGAGGTGGAGAGGAAGGCAGCGGAGGAGGCTGCAAAGCGACGGGTAGGTACTAGATCAGTAGTCATTCTGTAGCTCACCAGCGATAGGCAGTGGAGGTGGCAGCGCAGCAGCGCCGAGACAAGGAGAAGGGGAAGGCGCCGAGCACACCAGTGTGCCGGAGGTGTGAGGACCGTGGGCTCGTGTGTGAGGGTGGACCAGGGAAGTCCACCTTGTGCGTGGAGTGCCGTGAGGCGAAGGCGAAGTGCGAGTGGCCTGGGGAGGAGAAGCCAGAGCGACGGAAGCAGAGGACGGTTGCCGAGGAGGAGTGGGGGGCAAAACAGAGGAGAACGGAGGAGGCGGAGATGGGGCCGAGTGGCTCCAACGGAGGGACTCCTGCATGGGTGGAGGACCTCCAGAGCATTGCTCAGGCGGTGCGGGGGCTGTGGGAGGCGGTCAGGGCGCAGAACAAGTGCCTTGACATGCAGAACGAGCTGCTTGAGCAGCTCGTGGAGCTGAAGATGACGGAGCTGTATGGAGCACCATCGGAGGAGTCAGAGTCGGAGGCAGGCTCCGAGTCCTTGGAGGGGGTAGCGGAGGAGGTGGAGAAGTTGGCAGAAGAGAGCGTGGAGGCAAGTAGGGCGGAGACGGAGGAAGGAGCAGAGCAGGAGCGGGTAAACGGAGAGGTGTGAGTAGCGTAGGCGGGAATGAAATGCGGTCACATGTGGCTAAGCGGAGTGCAGACCTGGCTTGTCCAGATAACGGAGGTGGAAGGCATCAACTAACTCCGAAGCATGTCTGAGCTCCATAGCTAGCAACTAAGAGGTTTCCTCGTCAGTTCCTTTGTAGCCTGACCAACACACCAAATACAGCAATTTGCAGTTCCGCCGTTTATGATCTACCTTCGAGTCCAAAATTTCTGCTATCTCATACTCCAACTCTCCTTCGACTTTGACCGGAGGCAGCGGAGCCTGAGTCCAGTTCGGAATCAAGTTGGGGATGGAGGGTTCTAATTGTGAGACATGGAACACCGGGTGTATAGACTTCATGGAGTCCAGAAGGCAGAGCGTGAAGGAGTGCATACCGGCTTGTGCGATGATGCTGTAAGGACTGAGATTCTTCTCTGAGAGCTTCTTAGAAGGTCTGGTGGAGTGGAAATACTTGGCTTTGACGAAGACGAGGTCACCGACTTTGAAATCCAGAGCCGGAGTTTGCTTCACATCTGCAGGTCCTTGGTAGCGCTCTTGCGCGGCAGCTATCTCCTCACGGAGGTACTGGTGGAGGGAATCAAGGTCGACAGAGTACTCTTGCGCTCGAGCGGAGGTGAGATCTCTCTCCGGATGAACCATAAGGTTCGGGTGGTAGCCCTTGTTGGCGAAGAAAGGGGAGAGTCCGGTAATAGTGTTCGGAGCATTGCTGTAAGTGAACTCCGCCAGGAGCAGGAGCTTGGACCAGTTGTCCTGTTGGTAGTTACAGTAGACACATAAGTACTGCTCCAGGGTCTGGTTCATACGCTCAGTTTGACCGTCTCCTTCTGGATGGTATCCGGAGGTGAAGTGGAGCCGGATGTCAAGGGCTTTACCTAACGAGCGGAAGAAGTGAGAGATGAACTCTGAACCTTGATTGGAGGTGATATGGGAGGGAATACCATGCTTCGAAAAGACATGGAGGAGGAAGAGACATGTGAGCTCCGGAGAGGTCACCTTGTCGTCCGTCAGAATGAAGATGCACTGTTTAGTTAGACAGTCAACAATGACTAGGATCGTGGAGTGACCGGAGGACGTGGGGAGTTGCTCAATGAAATCCATCGAGATGGAATTCCACAGCTTCTCTGGAATAGGCAGCTGTTTAAGAAGCCTGTAGGGCTTGTGCCTGGGAGTTTTAGCGCAGGCGCAGGCTGTACAGGAGGAAACATATTCCTTGATGAATGTATGAATGCCTGGCCAGGTATAATCTCGCCGAATCAACTCCAGGGTGCAATTTTGTCTGAAGTGCCCAGAGAGCGGATGGTCGTGCTTGTACTGAAGCACTCGGAGTTGGAGATCGTTCGTATTGGGGACGTATATGTGATCGTCTAGGCATAGGAACCTGTTGGGGTCGACGGACCAGCGAGAGTTGGGGGGGTCGGAGAGGTGAAGGGCAG
>JBBPKP010000187.1:0-16705 GCA_038089335.1 Boletellus aff. obscurococcineus | reverse complement strand
CGAGATCGTACTCCTGGACCACGGACTGTATTTCGACCTTGATCAGGAATTGCGTATCAATTACAGCAAACTCTCTCTCTCTCATCGAGAGGGCGTCGCCAGAGACGCGGGCCGCCCGCCGCAAGTACGCCGAGCTGGTCGGTAATATCACCCCTGATCTCGTGCGTCGAGTTAGTTCTGTCGGTAAACTTGAGGCTAAGGAAAGTCCAGTACCCTGTTTTCGAGGCTGCAATCACGGGCCGCGCAGCGTTTGAAGGGACATGGGAAGACGAGGACTCTGAAAACACGTTCGAGAGAGCTTCCGGGATGATCGACATGCTTCCCCAAACAACGGAAGAGGCGGAGGCGATTAGAGATGCGGTCATAAATCGCGAGGGATTGCTCATCTCTGTGTTGGATATCCTTCGTAGAGTCCCCAGGAGGGTGTTGATGGTGCTGAAGCTGAACGATTTGACAAGGTGAGATATACGCATGAGGAACGGGTGGCCTGAGATGATTTGAATGCTTAGGAGCTTGGATCATGCGCTCGCGACTACTCACTCGAGTGCTCGGATATTTTTGATCACCGCCAAGTACTGCATGACTGCAGTGTGGCATGATGATTGTAGGCGGATACAGGAAGAAGGCCTTCGCACCTACGGATGGCTTGGCTCGTTATGCAATATGATCAGTTATTGGTGGTGAGCCAACATTTCTCCTGTTGAACTCATTATCATGGCGTTACAGGAGATATGCCAGGGGCTACTCGAACGTGAGGCTGGTCGAGATCATCATGGATACAGAGGCATCCGCGCTGAAATTCGCTGCATGGTTGAGAGGTTTCCGAAATCGCGGCCTGGTGGGAGCATACCAGGCAGCTGCTGGATTGTCGTCATCCGATGGCAGTCTCCAGGGAGTCGGAGGTAAATAATGGAGCAAAAATTGCATGAGGATTAAGTGGTGCATGGATGCTAGTTGGGTAGACGTGGTAACATAAAAACCAATTCTCAGGCTAGCTCGAATGGGCCTGTTCTGCGAAGAGTGAATCGATAGTGCCGACGCTCTGTTTAAGAGCCTCCCACTGCTCCTTGGCAAGAGAGATGCCTTTTTTCCCGGGTTTTTCATCCCCTTCTTTTCCGTAAAACTCGCGTATGTCGACATAGACTTGGCCTGTTGTCCACGGTAGATGGGCTGAGCGATTGATGTGTAAAGTAGAAGACAGTACTCACCCTTGAACGCGCGCACGGCAGCCCGTTTCTTTTTTCCTAGCTCCACATACTTTTCACCTTCGGTGTTCTTGAGCACTCTGACGGCTGGCTGAGGGTTCTTTTCACGAGCTGGCGGAGGCTGCAAGGAGCATAGGGGTCAGCAGGAGGTGAGATAACTTGTAGACGAACCCCGCCAGTGCATTCATCAAACTTCGGCTTCTTCACCGTTTTCACTTTAGAGGGTGCTTTTCCCTCGCTAGTAATCGAGTGCTACACGCACCGGTAGTCAGGAGTGTCAGCTCAGCGTGGCCAGAACCACAATTCAGGGTGCACCTTCGAGGTCGCGGATTTCCTAGGCTGCGTGTCAGAGTCGGACGCGTCGTGGTCAAGGTCTTCGCTTTCGCTGTCCTGCTTTCGCTTCTTGTTGCCCATCGCCTGCTATCGACAGGTCTTTGACGTGACGATGGTGGCGCTCCTCATCAACCGCGGGAAATATTGGGGTATTCCTGGGAAGATATTTCTTGATATATCAGGTCCTACGAGTACACCAAGTGTTGTCGACGCCGCTCCCGTCGCCTTCCTTGTCTTCCTCCTTTCACGTTCGCTGACTTTTAAGTGAACACTGCTTAAATCTTGACGGTTGTCCTCGACTAACCCGCATTTATTGCGGCGCGATGAAGATTTCTCAGAAATCCAAGAGGGCGGCCCAACCCGTGAGCGTCAACGTTCCCCACACCTGCCTCCGTTGCTGCTTGCATCTCACACTGCCTACAGCATCCACCTGTGGCGGAACTCATCTCAAAGCTTGTAAACACCCCAAACGATGATGTTGCCGATGTTCTCGCCAGCATCGAATCTTGGAAATGGCCGCGATCTGACCTCAATTGTTGGATCAAAGTTCTCGACAAATTCGACGCAATTCTCGAGGAAGCTATCCATGACTATGAAATTGACAAGATTCAACTCAACGTCTTCACGCCTGCAATTAAGAAAACTATTTCTGCTATCCTTAGGTTTGAGCGGCTACTCCTCGAGAACTCAACCAACCGCAAAACCTTCAATTCCTACGATGTATGCGTTCCATTCCACGTCGACTATCGTGTAGTTTACATGCTATATTTTCCCTTGCAGCGATTGATGAGCTTGCTTTCGACATCCGATCTGGATGTTTTGATCCTGGCTTTAAATCTCCTTTTGCGCCCGGCGCAGCAGTACTCTGCCCAGCCAGCTGTTTCAGCCGCACTTAGTATTTCCACCCCACGCCTGCTCTCCTTATCGAAACGCTGGCCCAATCTACGTGAACATGGCATCAGCCTGTTGGATCTTGCCAGTCCGAGCGGCGTGCCCCAGGTCGATGTCCTCCCTGGCGAAGCGCGGGATGTAAGTTTTGTGTACTACAAGGCTGACCACAAGGAGAAGGAACAGAAATTTGAAACTGGTGATGGTCCTTCTGCAGCTCCCCGCAAATCATCATCTCTCTCTGGTTCTATAAACATCCACGTCGACGAAGAAAACCTGAAGAAGAAAGATGTCATGCAAATTCTAGCCGACATTCTTGAAGTACACCCTCTTTCCAATGACGATAAATACGAGTTGCTTTGTCGCATGCGCGTTGCAAAGGCGCTGGTGTCGGGCTCCGAAGCCATTCGGGAGAAACTTCTGGTCGTCCGACTCCTGGCAATCGCTATTTATGGTCATACGCATAGCGAGAACCAAGCCGCATCTTCCCTTTTCCTTTACGAGCCTGATCTGACGACCCACATCGCTGAGCTTTTACAGCTCGATCGCGGCATTTCCACTTCGGTGCAGACAGCTGCCGTCGCAGCCCTGGATTCGATCGCAAGATATAGGGGCCGCATTCAAGAGGTCTTGGGTGCCATCAACGCAGGTGTCAATCATGGCATATTGATGTCCCTTCTCCGCAAGACCATCCTGGATGTCAACAATCCCGAGTCTAAACTCCCGAATTCCTTTATCGACGCGCTATTGGCGTTCGTTACATATCTCGCACAGCATGCAGGTGGAGGAAACATGATTGTTGGCGCTGGTTTGGTTCCATTACTAGTCCAGATAATTGAGAACAAGCTTGCTCAGCGACTTCAAATGGTCTCCAAGGCAATGCAATTGGTGGATAATGTTCTTTATGGATATGCAAACGCATTTCAGTTATTCTCCAATGCGAGGGGCGTTGATGTCCTCGTCGAAAGAATTCAGGTATGAAAGCAATTCTTGTATCTCAGTCCTGTAGATCTCATCCCATCATTATTCTAGCATGAAATTGACTTTGATATCACGATGTATGGCAACGAAACCCGTTCTCGTGACATCTTTGGTTCGTGGGGTGAACTACCCGTTGCTCGTGCTGCTATCCTCAAGCATACGCTGAGATCGATACACCGCATGATGCAGTCGACTGGAACTTCTGAAGGCCTCCGGGGATTGATCGATTCGACGTTGCTGCAATCCATTAAGAAGATCGTAGAATATCGGGGCTTATTTGGACCGAGTGTTCTTCCGCTTGGTATGTCTAGCTTCCTGATGATCGAGAGCTGGAAAGTGACGTTACCTCAAGCGATGAATATCATGGCAACGTTTGTTCACAATGAGCCAACGTCTCTACCCACTATCCAGGAGGCAGGACTGCCAGAGGTATTTTATCAAGCTATTGAAACCGGAGTGGAGCCGGTAATTGAAGTATGTTCTTCTCTGGGCTGACCTCTAGCTTGTTGTTGAGCGATTCCCCAACTAGGTTATCCAAGCGATTCCGAATGCCATCGGGGCGTTGTGTCTGAACCAAGCTGGCCAGGATCAGCTTTCAGCTCGGCCAAGCATCATTCCTGGCATATTTTCAATATTCACCTCCGAGCGGCATCTTAAAGTTCTCCGTGACAAAGAAAACGCAGTTCTCATAGGTACATCAGTTGACGAGCTCATTCGCCACCATCCTTCTCTCAAGTCACCCGTGTTCGACGCTGTAGAGGCTGTGTTCAGCAAGATTGAGGATCTAGGAAACGCTTTTGTGATCCCGGAAGACAAGAAAGAATGGTATGGACTGTTGTCTGTTCAACCTGCCGAGGAGATCGGGACGTCTATGCAAGGTATTGAACCTGAAGGAAGGGAGTCGGAAAGTGGCTCAGGACTAACATCCGACACCCACGGCGAGGCATCTGGCGAGGATGCTGTTACACAGAGAGACCATGACAACAATATAGTCATGTTCATCGATGTGATATGTAGGGTGAGTGCTGCTTGGGGTAGTGGCACAAATCTGCTAACACTCCATTAGTTTCTCGAAGGGCTTTTCCAACATCCCCAACACTGCAAGGATTTCATCCGTAACGCAGATGGGTTGGATCGAATCGGAAGGCTCACCAGTCTTCCTTGTCTCCCGTATGACTATGCCAACAGCGTTTCATCTGATTCAATCGTTCAAGTCGTACGGACCATGGCTGAGATCGGTCCGAATGAAGCACTCTTCCATCTTTCAAAACTTGTTGGTTCTTCGCTTGCTGAAACGGAGGAATTCTGGAAAGAGCTCACATCGGAGTCAAAGTTCGCGCCAATGTTGGAGGTAACAGACGATCAACTGGTCAAAGTCAACCAGCACTTCCGGAATCTTGTGGCACTGCACATTCGTGTCACTTTAATAGCGGACGTCTTTTCCACGACAGGCTATGCCCATGGGCGATCCGCGCTGGGGCTGTTGCAGACCCTGATGTCGGATCCACCCAAGGTGGTACTGGACATGGGTGCTTTGCACCGTGCTTCGATTTGGGAAAACATTTATTTTAAGGCTCATATTGCTTCCAAGGGGATAGAACTGGGGATCAGCGGGCACGGGTCGCCGCTTGAGAGATCCCCTAGTCACATTTCCGTTTCCTTGCCTGAGCCAACGAGTCTCGGTGTTGTCGCGAACGGTGTCGCCGCTGAATCCTCAGGAACCAGGTCCTCACCCACGTCTGTGTTACCCTTGAAGAAAGAAACACCCATAGACAAGAATGCTAAGGCACTGAAGCACCTCACTCACGGCCTTCCGAGTGCACTCGCGCCATTTTTCCAATGTTCGTGTTTATCGTAATCTGTGAGCTACCTTGGCGTCAACTCACCCCTTGCCCGATAGCAATCGTTAAATTGTTCTACGCCAGAAGGAATCTTGACTCCGGGCAAAAGAAGCAAATCTTGAGGGCCTCCGATGTAATTGCGAGCATTATGATCAACCACCTCAAGGCGGAGATGATCGGTGAGGGATTTGCACAGTAGCCTTCCGAGATGAATCATTGACCGGTGGCTGCAGGCGATAAACTACATCGTCTCGATTATTACAGTGTGATGCTCAGCCTGATGACCATGTTATTGGTGGATGGTGGGCAACTTCGACGAACCATTGTGAGATTAGCCCTGACGAAAATTTTTAGAACGTACCATGCAAAATACACTGCACACTGTCCTACTTTATTCGTTTCAGCGTGCTGGGGGCCTAGAGACGATATTCGACATATGTTCGAACTTCTTGGATTCTATTGAAGGTGTGACGAACGTGGGGGTAGGGGAACGGTCTGAACTGATGGTGCAAGAACTGGTGCATGCGCAAGGGGGGTTAAAAGTTGCTCTCCACCTCCTTTACCCCCTCATTTCTTCCAAGGCTCTCTTCGAGTCTGGGCAGACCATCTTGGTAATGACTCGTGACAAAAAGGACACGGACGCCGACTACTTTGAGCCCCACCACTTTTTGGTTCGCCTTCGTCTTGCGAGTGTCCCGATTCTTCAGAGGATATGGGAATCCTCCTGGCTGCGTTCCGCGCCATTAACGCTGGTCAAATCTGTAATCCAGCTTGTGCTTGAGCTTACTGCAGCAGAAAACGAGGAGCTCAAGGGCGAAGTTCCCGGAGAAGGTATTCCTGGTGCGGGCTCCGCTATTGGGATCGCTGCCGGCCTGCATATGCGCAACACTGGGCCCGATGAAAATCGCATTCGTCAGCTAACAGAGATGGGTTTCCCTCGCTCCGCCGCCGAGCGTGCTTTGGCACGCACCCACAACAACGTCGCAGCAGCCACCGACTTACTCCTCTCACACCCCTTTCCTCTTCCCCCAGACCCGGAACCTGAGATCGACCCACCACAGAATGAAATTGAGGAAGGTCGCGAACAATCAGCTGAGCCCACAGGCGAAGATGCAGACGAGTCTACTACTCGTGACGACGAGATGGAATCTGAGGAACTAGCGTCATCTGTTCCTCCCGAAGCCCCAGCCGTGTCTGTTTCTTCAGAACAGGGGAAAGGTTTGGAAGAGCTGCGTCAGGAATTGAATGTAACCCGTGAGCCATTAAAAGCAGGCTTGACCCGACAAGCGTTACTGCTCGTTGACGAGCACCCATCATTAATATTCGAAGTCCACAAGGCATTTCTGCGCCCTTCTCCGGATCTACAGGATTTGTCCATTCGTTCCTTGATTGACGATATCAAGGAATACTCACCTGGTGCGTTGGATGTTCAAGAAGAACCACTCGCGACGAGGTGCAGGCTGCTAGCGCTCGTGTTATCGGAATGCCCCACTCTCGAACCAAGCATCGGCCGCAACCTCATGGACTGCCTCCTTGCACTACTTCTCTCGAATTCATCTACAATGGAACCAGACCACCACACGCCAAAATGGCTTGCCTCTCATCTCCTTGTCACAGAAGCGTTGCTTAACATTGGTGATCAGCCTGTCCCTCTTGTTCTCCCGAAGGAGGAGGACCCCATCGTTCCCCAAGACCTCAAGCTTGGACCCCCGTACCCTGACGCACGGTCGATTGTCTTCGATTTTTGCGTCCGCTTACTCACACTGCCCAATTTACCTCGTGACGAATTCTTGGCGACTTTGCGCCTTCTGGTAGTCCTTACGCGCGACCACAATGCTGCGTCCAGGTTTGTCAAGCGAGACGGGGTCTCCCTCGTCTTCAAGCATCTGAAAGTTCATGGAGGGGCCGGCAGTTACTCCTATATTGCGATCATCCTCCGTCATGTTGCGGAGGACATACATACTTTGCAAGGTACTATGCGCCAGGAAATCAAGCGCTTCCTCTCTCAACCTCGCACAAGAATCGTAGATGTCTCTAGCTTCGTTCGCAACTGTAGTGCAGTTGCATTGCGCAACCCTGAGTCTTTTGTCGAGGTTATTCAGTCGATATGTCATCTGCAGCAGCCCTATTCTGCCATTCATCACATAAGTCTAAAATCGGATATCGCAGATGACCCTACGCCATCCAATCAAGAAAGCCCAAAGCCAATGGATATGCAAGTCGATTCACCGACCGATGTTCCGCACGCTCCGTCAAATGAGGCCCTGGAATCAGTTGTTCACTTCCTCATAAACGAGCTAATGAAGACTTATAAACCTTCTGATGGCCCCGTGGATATAACATCGCAGCCAAACAAACAGCAGCCCACCTCAGCAGTGTCAGCCGGGCAAACAAGTTCTCAGGCACAAGCTGATACCCTGAGCGAGCAAGAACGTTATGCTCACTGTTGCTTCCTCATGCAATGCCTTTCTGAGCTTTTATTTTCTTACGACGCATGCAAGCTCGCATTTTTGTCATACAACCCCAAGAAACAGCGCCAACATACACCATCAAAAGATGGGAGGTACAGAACAGCAGTTCTTCAGTTCTTCCTTTCAGAGCTTGTTACGTATGGTACAATCGCTGCACAGCCCGAGGCCAAAGCCAGATTGCACTTATGCACCTGGGCTATGTCGGTGCTTGTCGCTCTTTGCGTCGACTGCTCTCCCGGGGCCGAGGCGAAGGAGGTTCCTGCTGACTTAGTCTTGATTCGCAAATTTGCCCTCGATGCCATCAGCAAAGCTATCAAGGAGACGTCACCCTCTGAAAGTCTGGATGACCGATACGGTCGCTTCCTCGCACTGGCAGACTTGTGTAACCGTCTATTGACCGTGCGTTTCAGCACAAATGCATCTCGAAAGCCATTGGAAGAAAGCACGACGCATATTGCCAAGATCATGCTAGAAAAGAATTTCGTCGCGACATTAACTAACGTTCTGGGTGAAGTGGACCTGAACTTCCCAAACATTCGTAACCTAGTCGCTTCTGTTCTTCGGCCACTGGAAAACTTGTAAGTCCTTATGTTTTCTCATTAATTGGATTATATTCAGGCCATCTTAGAACGCGCGTTGCAATTAAGATGAGTCGAGCGTCGGAGAAGCTGAAGGACGGCACAGAAGGGAAAGCGCAGAGCGTCGGATCCATTTCAGAGGACGAAGAAGAGGAGGACATCGACGTTGAAGACGCTGAGCGCGAGGAGACCCCTGATTTATATCGTCATTCAGCTCTTGGAATGTGGGTCTCTGTCATTGATTTTCTGTCTGATTTCATATCTCATACTCCTGATCTAGGTTCGGCGGTGTAAGTGCAGTGGTGTCCTACTGACTCAGAAACTAATGATCCTGTAATCAGGAGATGGAGGATGTCAGCTATACGCAGGATGACGAGATGGACGGGGGAGACGAAGATGAGGAAGAAGATGTTGACATGGAGTATGGGGACGAAACCGACAGCGAAGCAACTTCTAATTCTGAGGAGGTTGATGCGGAAGGAGAGGATGGAGAAGATGAAGATGGATCTCATGATGACGGATGGCGGGATGAGGACGAAGACTACGAAGAGACGGATTTGATCGAGAATGATGAAGATGGGGATGGAGATGTTGCTGCAGTCACCGGCACCGACCAGGTTCTCGATCAAGACATGATATGGCAGGTTTGTCCGGCCGTATGTTATTCCCTGGAAGCTGATTTGACTCGGGGATGCTATGAAGGACGTGGGTGATGAAGGCGACGCAGAAGACGAGAACGTCGACGAAGGTGACGATGAAGGAGGAGGAGGTTAGTTCGATTTACTAATTTTCCGTTTGGTCGGGAATGATCTTTAATGCAGAACACGTTAATGTGATTCATACTGAGCAAGATGACGAGCCAGACATGTCTGACGAGGAGTATGGCTACAGCTTGCGATCATATTAAGCATGACTGACAGCTGGCTAGATTCCGAGCCGACGTTGGCGTTGTTGATGTTCGAGATGTTGCCCCCATGGGCAGTGCTAGCGACGACGTCTTCACTTACTCGGAGCCTTTCGACATTGATGGGATCGAAGTCCAGGGTCGGGACATCAACCCATTCATATCTCGCCGACGAGGTGGTGGTGAGTGGTCATCAGTTCCATGACCTCTGGGTGAGAGACGTACATGATTGCGTACAGGCACCGAAGATGTCCAAGTTTTTGGTCGAACTCGAAACGTGCCATCGGTTCCAAGTGAAGCGACGGTCCACCCGCTCCTCTTGGATGTATCGGCCGGTAATAATCGCACGTCCACAGCTCTCTCTCGTGAATCCCGCCGTCACCAACGAGGAAACGGGAACAATTTCCAAACCGAGCTCATACAGTCGATTGAGGATATTATAGGGGGGGACGCCGTTCAGGTTTTCCAGCATATTGTAAACCGTTCTGGTGGTGCCCGCGAAACAATTCGTGTCGACGTGGCTCCAGCCGCGCTAGCAGGCATAGAACAGGGCATGATCCACTTGCAGAGGCTCGCGGGTGTACCCTCAGGTTCCAGAATGGAGCGCGTCCCTCGACAGAGGGAAAGCCATCCTGACAGCCGCGGCCTGGATCCTCTTTTCACGGTGCAAAGGTGGACCGAGGAGGCCAAAATCGTTAACGGAAAACACGTATCCGAACGAGCCAACCGACTAGGAAACCATATCGTACTTGCGCTGTTGCCTGCTGCAGTTGCAGCAAAAGCAAAGGAGGAAGAGCAAAGACGACAAGCATTGATGAAGGCAGCGGAGGAAGCCGAGCGATCAACAGTTGAGGCCGAGACCACTGAAACCCCGCCCACACAGCCAAAGGAAGACACAGCGACAATCTCATCAGAACCTCATACAGTTCCAGTCCAAGAAGAACCACCTGTGACAGATTCCGCCACCAACGACGTCAGGATGCACGACGACGTACCTCCATCTGATCCAGCTACCACGCAAGCTGAGGCCGCCGGGCCCTCCCAGGTCCAGGAGAGATTAACCGTCATGATTCACGGCAGCGAAGTCGACATCACCGACATGGGCATCGACCCGACGTTCTTAGAGGCATTGCCAGATGATATACGAGAAGAAGTCATCAACCAGCATGTTCGTGATCGACGCGCTGCGAGAATTGAGCGACCTGCCGATTCTCAGATCAGTCCGGAGTTTCTCGATGCTCTACCTCCTGAAATCCGCGCCGAACTTATCCAACAAGAAATGGAACAGACAAGACAGGTCCGTCAAGCGACCACGAATGATGGCTCTGCACCCGGTGTAGCAGCCGATATCGATCCAGCTAGCTTCATAGCCAGTCTTGATCCACACCTTCGACAGGTCGTTCTCCTGGACTCGGATGAGGGGCTCCTTCAAACTTTGCCATCCTATATGGTCGCCGAAGCAGGCGTATACCGTGAAGAAGCTCAACACTCACGCAGATTCACGTTCGCAACGCGCGGGGGCCACAGGCCAGCTTCACGGCCTGTCCCACCCCGTAAAGTCCCTGCATCTAGGGACGCTATCCTGCTTCTAGACAAAACCGGGGTCGTCACTCTCGTTCGTCTCCTGTTCTTCCCTCAAGTCCTGAAGAAGAATCTCCTCTTTAAAGTTCTGGTCAACATCTGCGAAAATGGAAAAACCAGAACGGAGCTCTTTAATTTCCTGCTTAGCATACTACAGAGTGGACCAGGTGATCTTACCGCCGTGGACAAGAGTTTCGCCCAGATGTCTACCCGCACTCCTAAGGCCCCCAGTCAACAAACACCCAAGGCTCACAGTAAACAGAAGGCGCCTGACCATAGCAACTCCACAACTCTCGCCAACCTCCAGAACGAATCCGTCCCCGACTTAGTTGCTCAGCGCTGCCTTGAAGCACTGGCATTTATAGTCGGTGCCAACGAGTTATCGTCCCTCTTCTTCTTGAGCGAACACGAGCTACCTGCCGGACTCAAAAAGGTGAACACCAAGAAGGGGAAAGGCAAGGAGAAGCAAGCGCCTCAAACCCACTACCCCATTGTTCTCCTTCTTGGCCTGCTCGACAGACAGTCGTTGCTCAAAACGCCTTCTATCATGGATTCCGTGGTTTCATTACTCTCCACCGTTACCAAGCCGTTGGCTAGTCTGAAGTCAGAAAAGGACTCTGTACCGACCGCAGTACCAGCCAGCTCCAACGAGCCATCTTCTAGTATATCCATATCATCTGCCCCATTGCTACCTGCTACCTCAGACGCTCTCCGACCCCAAGAACCTGGCACCACAACGGGACCCGAAGGAGAACAGAATAAGAGCGAGAATATAGCGGGGGAACAGTCCGACGAACGGATACTGTTGGCTAGTCCACCTCAGATACCACACTCCGTGCTGCGTCTCATCGTCAACATCCTGACAGTTGGCGAGTGCTCCGCGCGCACGTTCCAACAATCATTAACCCTCATCCAAAACTTATCACACATCCCCGACGCCCGAGATGTCATAGCACAGGAGCTGAAGGCCAAGGCGCAAGACTGTGGGCAGAATGTTCTTACCGACCTCAGTCACCTTTGGACAGCCCTCCAGAATCCTACTCAAGACATTCTTGCATCTTCCGTGGCGTCCAAGTTCTCTTCCCCTTCGTCCGACCAGACAAAACTTTTGCGTATACTGAAGACGTTGGATTACATGTACACCCCTCGCTCAGTGGGACCTCTGACGGATGAAGCCCGCAAGAGCCAGGATGCCGAAAAGGTGCAAAATATCTACGAATCATTCCGCTTCACACCACTCTGGCGGCGACTTGGAGACTGTCTCGCTACTATCGAAGCTCAGCCTGATATGGAACATGTTGCCACCGTCTTGCTACCCCTGATCGAAGCGTTGATGGTAGTGTGCAAGTACGTGGGCCCGAAATTAGTTCCCGGGAGTATAGCAAGGACGGCTCGGGCGTCTGCATCACCAAGGTCGCCCACGACCGCCAGGGAGTCGATGGAAGATCTTTTCGTCACGTTCACCGACGCTCACAGAAAGATCCTTAACGTGATGGTACGCAACAATCCCTCGCTGATGAGTGGATCATTTTCACTCTTGGTCCAAAATCCTCGTGTTTTGGACTTCGACAACAAGCGGAACTATTTCACACAGCAGCTTCACCGGCGTCCCGCAAACCGCGAACACTACAACACGCTTCAACTCAATGTTCGCCGTGCACGTGTATTCGAGGACAGCTTCCAATACCTTCAGCGTAAGACCGGCGACCAAGTGAAATATGGCAAACTTAGCGTCCGGTTTTATGACGAGGAGGGTGTGGACGCCGGTGGTGTCACGAGGGAATGGTTCCAGATTCTCGCGCGCCAGATGTTCGATCCCAACAATGCACTTTTCCAGCCATGTGCCGCTGACAGGCTGACATACCAACCAAACAAGAACTCCTGGGTCAATCCGGAGCATCTATCGTTCTTCAAATTTGTCGGCCGGGTCATCGGAAAAGCCATATATGACGGGCGGCTTCTGGACGCTTACTTTGCGAAAAGCTTGTATCGCCAGCTCCTCGGCAAGCCAGTCGATTATCGAGACGTCGAGTGGGTTGACCCGGAGTATTACAACTCACTTTGCTGGATCCTGGAAAATGACCCCACCTTGTTGGAGTTGACGTTTAGCGTTGAGGCAGATGAGGTTTGTGGCCAGCTCGGATAATGATTTGCGTTATCTAATGTCATGACCCTCATAGTTTGGAAGGAACCGCATTTTCCCACTCAAGCCTGGAGGTGAATCCATCCCTGTTACACAAGAAAACAGACGAGAGTTCGTGCAGCTTTCGGCCAATTTCCGGCTATACTCGTCCATCAGTGAGCAGATTGAAAATCTCGTCGCTGGATTCCACGAGATCATCCCGAAGGACCTTATCACTATCGTAAGCCATTGCGTCTTCAACGCACGGGAAAAAGCTCAATTTGCTTGCAGTTTAACGAACAGGAACTTGAGTTACTCATTTCAGGGACGCCTGACATTGATGTTGACGAGTGGAGAGCCGCGACGGAATACAACGGCTACACGGGTTCGGATCCTGTGATTGTTTGGTGGTGGAGAGCTCTCAAATCGTTCAACCGTGAGGAGAGGGCGAAAGTGTTGAGTTTTGCGACCGGGACTTCGCGTGTGCCTCTCAACGGCTTCGTCGACCTGCAGGGGGTGCAGGGAGTTCAGAGATTCTCGATTCACCGCGCTTACGGCGACCCCGATCGTCTTCCTCAGGCGCACACATGTGGGTCTGTTCTACTGACCGGTGATGGACTGGTTGCTGACGTCCGTGACCATAGGTTTCAATCAAATTGATTTGCCGCAATATTCCTCGTACGAAATGCTACGACAACAGCTATTACTGGCGATCAACGAAGGCGGAGAGGGCTTTGGTTTCGCATAGCATTTGCTTGCTTCAATACATGTAGACCGCACATTTGTATTTACGTACACACAGTCTGAGAGCACGGTGATACTCTGTACTGCACGTGACTGGCGCCGCGGGTGGGTAAACCCGGGCACAGCATGGCGCGACAGCTACCCGATCAGGTACCCGGTCCGGTACATACCGGCTATGTCTTCGCAAAAGCCTGTACCAGGGATTGTTCCGACTGTTGTCTTTTTGCTATGAGGGCCTACGTAGTCACCGAACCTGTGCATCCTTCTGCGCTCACCCTCGTGCACGATGCGCCAGAGCCAGTGGCAGGGCCGGAGGACGTCCTCGTAGATGTGTACTCTGCTGGCCTCAACTTTTTTGACGTAGGCTCCGAGTTGCAGAGCCGTGCCCAATGATTGGACTTGACTGCATTTCCAGATCTTACAAGCCCAAGGCAAATATCAAGTGAAACCGCCCTTTCCGTTCGTACTTGGCGGGGAGTTTTCCGGGAAGATCGCGGACACCTCCCAGATCCCAAAGAATTGTCCGTTCAAACCTGGAGACAGGGTGTCAGGCTCCGCACAAGGCGCATTTGCGGACCGCATCGCTGTCGGGTGGAAATCGATCGTGCCGCTCCCAGACAGCCTCACTTTCGACCAGAGCGCAGGTCCGTCGTGTCACACTCGAGCGCTAATCTTCTTAGGACATGATGCGCAGGCCTTTTCATCACCTGGCCGACAAGCTACGAGGCCCTCGTAGGCCGGGCAGAACTGAAGCCAGGTAGGGCAGAGCATACGCCCGTGGGAAAGCTGTGACTGAGTTCGACCAGGCGAGACCATCCTCGTAAATGCTGCGGCGGGGGGCGTTGGGATCGCTGCGGTGCAGCTAGCTAAAGGTGCCGTCCCGATGACCCCCGATGCCCATTCACACGGCTCACAGAGCCCGCCAGCTTTGGGTGCTACAGTGATTGCTGCCGCCGGCTCACAACCCAAGCGTGACATCTGCCAGCGGTATGGCGGCGCCGATCACGTCGTGGACTACACGAGCCCCGACTGGCAGAAGGAAGTGCTGCGGATTACCGAGGGCAGAGGCGTCGACGTCGTGTACGACCCCGTGGGCCGGATACAAGGCAAGTACGCTCGCAGGCTCTCCCGTGATCGCCGTTTGACCGCACACCCAGACTCGTTGAAATGCGTAGCGTTTAAAGGCAGGGCATTGGTGATCGGATTTGCAGCGGGACCGATCGAAAAGGTGCCGTCGCCTCCGTGCCAATGTCTTCCGCGTGCTCACGACGTCCGCTAGCTGCCGCTGAACTTGGTGCTGCTCAAGAACATCAGCATCGTGGGACTCCATTGGGGACTATACGCACGTGTGTGACCGAGGCACGAACCATGGGAGAAAATGTTATACTAACCGTTCGTGCAGACAAAGAGCCATCCAGGATCCCTGTCGTGTGGAAAGCACTGTTAGAGTTCGTGATTTGCCATCACGTATCCGTGGTGACTGATTTACCACCATGTAGCTTGTTCTCGTCGGGTAAAATAAAGCCAGTGACTTATTCAACAATATACACACTGGCGAACGCAATGGATGGCTTGGGTGCACTGGAAAGGAGAGAGACGTGGGGAAAGGTAGTCGTCCGCGTTCGGGATGAAGATAGAGCTATAGCAAAGCTGTGAGGAGGACAACGGTGTCTGGGGTCCCGGCTAGTAGTTGTCGTCTCATCTTGGCACAGACCCTCACATCATGCAATCGCTCGAAGACACAGAGCCCGTCGTGCGAATACGCGACCTGAAGAAGGACCGAGTGAACTTTGTACTGGAGAATGTCGACCTTGCGTACGTGCAGGACCCGCGTCGACCTGGCCGGGATTTCCATTCACCTCTGTCAGATTCGCAAACTCGATCCGAAGAGTGGTCATGGCAGATATACCGACTGTCGGTCCGTATCCGCCAGAGAGCTCGGACACAAGACTGACGTCCAAGCAGCCATTGACATGGTAGAGATCCTCACCAACACTACGGTGCTGCCGGACGAGTTCATTGCCCACCGGCTCGGTATGATTCCGCTGAATAGCGCAAACTGCGACGAGGGCATG
Organism: Boletellus aff. obscurococcineus; assembly: GCA_038089335.1. Taxonomy (NCBI): domain Eukaryota; kingdom Fungi; phylum Basidiomycota; class Agaricomycetes; order Boletales; family Boletaceae; genus Boletellus; species Boletellus aff. obscurococcineus. Next base: position 982 of record JBBPKP010000187.1, on the reverse strand, counting down.
CGTTACACGAGAGTACGTGTGCATCCCAATGAGCGGAGCATCACTGTAACGGATTTGAACCACCCAGGACTGTACCTGTCTGGCGGGATGCAAATATTGCGCAATCGAGCTGAGGCTAGATGTTGTGTGCGAGGACAACCGCACCATGGAAGTCACGAGCAACCATCTTGAAGCAGTCGAGTTTTCGTCAAACGCTGGCCCGACAGAGACAATCACGGAGGGTGACGAGCTGACGAAAAGAGGGGAGGCCTTTGGTTCCCCGGTCGGGAAGAGTGCGTTGCACGAACCATGTCGATGTGTCTTCTTACCATCGCATCCTGCTAGATGACCCGTCCACGGCTCCTGTTTTAATTTGCAAAATTCGCAAGGGGCAGGAACTGCGCCTTCGTTGTGTGGCGAACAAGGTGCGTATGCTGATTGGTGTTGGATGCGCATCCTACACCACATCATCGTAGGGGATCGCGAAAGAACACGCAAAGTGGTCCCCATGCTCTGCCGTTGCTTTCGAATATGATCCTTACAACAAGCTGAGACATACGTCTTACTGGTACGAGGCCGATTCACGCGCAGAGTGGCCTGTCGGCGAAAACGCAAAAGAGGAAGAACCACCGAGAGATGACGACGTGTTTGACTTTACTGCGAAACCGCGGAAATTCTACTTCGAGGTCGAGACAGACGGGAGCTTAGGGCCCCAGGAAGTGATCATGAGGGTATGTGTGCATGAACCGTTGGGCTAACAGACTCCTTTATGACACTCTATAGGGTCTCGCGGAACTGCAAACAAAGCTGGCGAACTTGATTCTTGGTCTTAAAGCGCCTTCGGACATGGATGCGGCAGGGGAGATGGATTCGGGAGTGAATGGCGCTGGCGCTGGTTGGAGTCAACCTGCGACATGGGGAAACCAGGCCACGTCTGCTGCTGGGTATACTAGCCCGGCGGGGGGTGGATGGGGTGCTAGTGCCGGTTGGGGGGGATCGAGCC
>JBBPKP010000186.1:5001-16745 GCA_038089335.1 Boletellus aff. obscurococcineus | reverse complement strand
ATACCTACGTGCGGGCCAACGATTACGAGTCTAGTTGAGGCTGACGTTCCTCTGCACCTAGTTTACCACGTGGTTCCCCACAAATAATTCCTCTAGCGCTTCACTCAGGCCTGAGTACAGAAGAACAACTCAAAGTGTTCAGTCACGCGCATCCAAACTCCCGCAAGGTCGTCGCTGCGACTAACATTGCTGAAGTGTGCCCCTTACTCAATTTCGAAGCCAAAGTATATTCTTTCATGCATTTCACTAGGCAAGTGTCACGATCGATGGGGTGAAATTTGTGGTAGATTGTGGGTTTGTCAAGGTATGTTCTGTCCGTGAGTGATAGCTTGTCAGCCAATTTCGCCCTAGATACGGTCTTACAACCCATCATCCTGCCTCTCTTCGCTCTCTACTGTTCCTGCTTCGCTTGCGTCGGCTACTCAGAGAGCTGGCCGTGCTGGTCGCACGTCACCTGGAGTTTGCTATAGGCTGTACCCCGAATCTTACCTTGCGTCACTTCCTGCGACCACCCCTCCGGAGATTACTCGTTCAGACATGACTACTCCCATTCTCCAGCTCAAGTCCCTTGGGATTGACGACCTAATGAAATTTGAATGGCTCTCTGCCCCGAGCGCTGAAAGTATCTTGCGCGCGCTTGAAGTTTTAGTCGCAGCGGGAATGATCGGGGAAGACGGTCGGTTGACTCTGATGGGCGAACGAGTCGCAGAGTGTCCTATCGAACTTCGTATTGCCCGCATGGTAAGGACTTGTGGCCCAAGCTTGTTTGGCGATGCCTGAATTCTCGTTTCAGCTATTTAGTTCTAAAGAGTTTTCTTGCGGGGAAGAGATTTTGACGATCGCGGCAATGATATCCGTTCAGGTGGGTAGGATATCCCTTACCGTAGCTACTTCACGATCTTATGAAATAAGGATGTATTTGTCATACCAGATGGGGCAGCAGGTGCACTCGCCGAGCTCGAAAGACGGAAGTTCACTGCTGAAGAAGGAGTAAGTATATCATCCGTTGTATTGATCCGTTGCCGCTGACCATGCTCCAAGGATCATCTGACACTTCTTAATGGTATGGAAATGACCAATGCGCATTGCGGGAATACTCATGGATGACAGCGTACAACGCGTTCACCAGATATGGGCATTCATTGTCCTGGTGCAAGTCACATGCACTCAACTTCCGGGCAATGTCTAGAGCAGTATCGATCCGTTCGCAACTTAAAAAGTATATGATACGCTTCGATCTGCCAACACGTAGTTGTGAGGGAGATGCCAAGCGGCTGCGACAGTGCCTTGTAAGTGGCTACTGGCGGAATGGGGCGCGATGGATGGCGGATGGAACATATCGCTCTGTTCGAAACGACCAAGTAAGTGTGGATCCCTTATAACAACTATAAAGTCCTTACTTGGTGGAGATCCTTCATGTTCATCCAACCTCGGTGCTGTTTACCCGGAAACCGCGCACGGGGTGGGTAGTCTTCCACGAGCTGGAGGAGACTAAAAAAACGCAGTAAGACATTCGTGCGATAGACTGGTAAGCTGTTAACGTGACTCGACACAGGATTAAAGTTATCACAGAAATTGAGCCTGACTGGTAATGCTCGATCAAAATACCACGTAAATTTGGTGGCCTAATCCGCAGTTTTTAGGCTCCTTGAATATGGCCACAAATACTACGGTAGACATCATGAAACGCGAGGGTAATGCGATCGTAGCACTACTGCGAACTAAACTTGGCGTGAGATACAAATAAACAATAGTACATTGTAATAATATTACCTCTTCCCCCACGCTTTGACCTGCTAGTTGAAATGGGCACGAGTCTGTCTAAACCTGACGCATCTCCCAAGGTGTTTCGTGCGGAAGCGCCAATAGAGGTGTGTCTTCTTACGTTACTGTGCTACTGGAAGACTGAGATGGCCAGGTTTCACCGGATGTGGTGAACAGTCTCTCGGCTCGGCTCGCGTCTGAGGAAACAATGCCTGAACGACAATTCGCGGTAGATTCTCAGATCCGCGAGAGGATACAGGATGAATTGAAAGCCTTGCGGGCGGAGGAGGAGACGGTGCAGAGTGAAATTCACCGAGCACTAGAGAAGGAGAACCTTGATCGGGAAATGAGCATGATCGAAGATGGTGGTACTCACGGTGGCCTGAAAACCAGCGTGGCACTAATCGGCGACCTGGAGGAAATTAGGGAGAAGGTTGACAGGTTCCAAACACGACGCCAGCTAGACGAGTTTCGTTCTGTCCGGGAGACGGGGGAAGCCATTGTGTCCTGCTACAAGTGCGTGATGCACGTTGCCGGAACGTGGGCTGTACTGACGACATGCAGAACGAATCCGACGACACCTCTGGAGTGCTGGAGGGAGGTAGCTCATTTCAAGTCTGCTGTGGCTGATGCCGAAGCTGTGAGGGCGTCACGAGTCGGACCATTCACGTCGGAAGCTGACATAATTTGCAGCGGCACCTTATTTCGTTGCGGTGAGACGCCCACGGTTTGGGGACCGCTGGGGGATGTGTCTCGTTCGCTGTCGAGGCATCGAGTATACTACCGTACGCACAGCAGCGAGAGCCCGTCCGACGAGACAAGAATATTTTGCGTTTGGGTGGTTACGCCGACTGCGCATGTGATGCACCGCTCTCATGATCATTGTCCGATGTTGTCCACGCCTGCTGCTAAATTAATTTCACGAGGTACCACCAACGCATCGCCATTCCAGATTAGGCATCGGGCGGTTTCAAGTCGGACAATCAAGTGATTGCCGAGCTCGGCAACCTATGTTCGTTTTACCCGCTCGGCTTTATTTGCAACAATCCCACTCTACCACATCTCTCCCCGCTCCTTCATCGATATCAGCGGCCACCCTTTCTCTCTCTGCTCATTCGTGTCCCTCTCATTTTTGTTCTTCCAGACTTGTCCTGTCAGGAGTCCCAATCACTTCTGGTACCCTCTTTGAGGTACCTTCATCTTAACCCTTAATTAACCGACCTTCCCCGGTCGATAAACTGACGCCGAGTCACCGTAGTGTTGATAACCGTGCCCACCCACAGCTTGGAGCCTTCATAGACATAATGCAAGCATCTGCTGAGGTTGTGGATATACAGTCCTCAAAATTGGCGTGCGTCGGCTGCCCGTCATTCCCTCCCTTTTTCTCATTTACATCCTACACAGGTCCAAACAACCTGTCGTGAGGAACCCGAGAGCTTGCACGGTATGCCGCGCCGCCAAAGTGGGTTTCTCGAGTGTTTATTTACATTTGTGGCTCACTGCTAGTCAGATGAAGTGTGTTGGGGCAGAGGATGGTGAAAAGCCGTGCCAGAGATGTAAGAGGACCAATGTCGAGTATGTATGACTCGATTCCGCTTGATGGTCATGACTTCTTGTGTCACCTCAGATGCGTTTTTGAGAAACATCGCCGTGGCCGCAAACCCGGGTCAAAGTACGCAAACCCTGTTTTTCCTGGCCGTCGTCATCTTTTCTGTTGTATCTCCTCCCAGGTTATCAGAGGCATCGAAAATGTTGCGACGCCTGGAGAAAGGCCTAAACACCGCAAAGCTCAAGCAGGCGAATGAGACATCCATACCCTCAGTTTACCCTTCCATCGACTCCCAATCTCCCCAGGTGGAAACACAATTTGGTACCATGATTCGACCAATGGATCAATACAACTCCTCCGGTAACGACTCCAACTTCATCGTCCTGTTCTCCACTTATATGGGCACATTAGCTTCTGCAAATCGAACTTCAGATGGTGACGACGACGAAGACCCGGAAGAAAGGTTTCCCGCAAAACTCATTCGCAGAGAGAATTCCTTCTTCCGTACTATCCTTAACCCGGAACATAAATCGCCATATCCCACTGCCACATCCCAGATTCCTCGGAGTGACCTGGATAGCCTTCAACCATCAAGACCTGCTCCTCTCCCAGCCGGATTACACGATCCAATCACTGCTGGTCTTATATCAGAGGACAAGGCCAAGATGCTCTTCGATGCCATCTTCCTACGCCTCAATCCATTTATCAATTTATTCGATCCCCAATTACATTCCGTCGCCTATGTCCGCTCAAAGTGTCCGTTGTTGTTCACTACGCTTGTCGCCGCTGGCTGTAAATTTTTTGAGCCAAGTCTTTATAAAGAGTGCCTCCATCTTGCGCATGAACTGAGTGTCCGTGCGTTCGCGGATGGGTGGAAGCGGGTCGAGGTTGTTCAAGCCTTTGCTTGTTTAACGTATTGGAGAGAGCAAGATGATAACGTGCGTGGAGAGCTTAGCCTCGTTCCGATGTTCTCTCTGACATCTCCTCAGCGTACGTGGATGTACATTGGCTATGTGGATACAATACACTTTTGGAACGGATAATCAAGCACTGACATATCGATAGGCATGCCGAATGGCTGTAGAGCTTGGTCTTAATCGATATGTGGCGAAACCACCCGCAAACGAAACAGAATTTCAGCTACTTGAGCGACGGAATCGCGAGAGGACTTATCTTGTACTATTTGTTCACGACCGGAGCCTGAGCATGCAAACTGGGCGCCATTGGATGCTTCCTGAGGTAGCTAACGTGAATTTGGATAGCCTTCAGTGCTTCACGAGCTTGGACGTAGGACGACTTTATCAGACATGCAGACACTTGGCACGAACGGGGCGGTCCTCCAATCCGATGTGAGGACGTCATCGTTGCCGCATTCATACAGTTACGAAGAATTGCGGTGAGTGTGTTCCTCTGACAGATGGGCTGTGAAGTAACCATATGTTCTAGGCAGAGACCACTGATATGTTGCACACTAACCGAAGTCTGGTTGACGGCGGCAGTGGTCAGATCAACATTGATATGGCACTTAAAAACGCAAACGCGAAGTTGTCGCAGTGGACAACGAAATGGGAACATGAGATGCGAAGAGGCAAGTCACATCATTCTACGCCCTTTTCTTTGCTAATCCTTTTGCCAGCGAGCGGCGAATCGTTTCATTTCTCGTTTCTCAGCTTGTTTTGCTTGTATTCTAGCCTCTTCTTGAACAGTTTTGGGGTACAAGCCGATGTCCTTCCAGCAAGTAGTCTTCTTAACGCTGTTGATCTCTAGCCATAACGACTGTTTAGGAAAACCGAACAAATAGTCATCTACGGGCGCTGTCAGCATGTTTCGAAAATGCACTCAGCGTTCTTCAAATTGCCTCAAAAGATTTCCGGGATCTGGGTGTACTGGTGTGTTCGTTCATCCCTTTTCGTTTCTACGCTATATTCGTTGGTCCTCCAGAGATATGGCCAAGAGTCTACAACGGTGATGACCGCCTACTCTGCAATATTTCTCTTGAAGGTAGGATCCCTAATATCCCGTGCGACTGTTGTTCATTACCCCGTCAGTTACTACGGTGCTCAGATGTGAACCCAGGCTTGCAAGCTGAGTTGCCCGAGGGAGCAGCACGCGAAATTTATGGCACTATACTAAGGGCAGCCGAAGCTTACAATGAGGCTGCCCATCTATCGCCTACGTCATCGTTCGCGGCCCATCATGCTCGATTCCTGTGGCATCTCATCCATGTGCACCGCGCACGTCCGAGCGTCGTGAGGGATCGACCTCATCCTGATGCTTCTGTCGATGCTTCCATTCGGGGTGTGGTTTCTTTTCGATTTTTTTTCTTTTGGCTGTCGCTGACACGCCATCAGGGGAGCAGTCGTCGCCGTCACAGCTGACACCTTCCCCTCCAGGGGAGGCTCGGAATCTGACGTCTCACCAGGTCAACTATCCCATGACGAATACCCAAGATGGATACCCAGCGAATACCAACGGGGCTGTCTATGGTCTCCCAGCACGGAGTGGACCCGCTCCTTACCCGCCTCAGGTTGGCCCACCGATCGACGTTGTGTATACATCGGCAGATCACCACTACTATCGCGCTATGTTGTTTGATCTTGGATTCGGTGGAGAGGATCAGCATGTGCAGATGGCGAGCGATGGATTGCGCAATGCCGCGTATGGCGAAGGCTTGGCCAGTCACTATACCCAATACCCATACGGTTCGACACAACCACTTGGCCAGACTGGTTTCGTCGGAAGTTGATGATATCATGACCACTATAGCTTTCCTCGTAGAATTCCAGTTACTTGTTGTACTCCGTGCTATGATCAGCTAGTTACGAAACATGCTTTGTATTGCCCATGATGACGCTTTATCACTCGTCGCCGACGGAGAATACTACGACTTGATGACCATAACCGATCGCAAGCAATGGCTGACTACGCAGCGCGATGAAATCGAAGTCTCGGATACGATGCGGACGGGGAGCCACGTTTATGATGCTAGGCTGTGCGTGTGGGAAACCGATATTGTGGATATGAAGAACTGCCCCTCTTTTGACGGAATTAGCAGCAATTGCGAAATAATCCGGGTTCGTCGGACACCATCTGATGTAAGAAGATGAACTATATGCGGACCTACAACGCCGGAGGAACGCACCGGAAAACGTGCCCTCCGTCCTGGAAGCTAATTCCCGTGTGCATAGGCTTGCCGCCCCGTAGCTGCGACATGTCCCAAATGGCGAAACGCGAACCATAGCTTGCCCCCACGCTGCAAACACAATACTTTGTCAGGCCTTTTTTCTTGGTTCAAAACCGGTGTGCATACATGTCAGAATTATCGCGACGCCATGCAGCAAAGCCCATATTCTGTGACGACCTTCCCAGCAGAGAGTCGCTCAGAGCATGCGGCTCGACAAGCTCGACCAGCGTGGAGTGCCGCCAGCTTCCTTGTTCGGTCAGGAGGGGATCAGTACGCCAGTCCGTGAGGAAAATGGAACCACGGGAATCAGAAACGAGGTACTCCTTGCTACTCCCTGGATGTGAATTGACCGTGATGAGAGGGTTTGGAAAGGCGATGACGTAAGCAGTGGGTTGAGGTCGGGGACTCGACGGAGAAGATCCGTTCCGAGCGAGAGCTTCTGAAGAGGGGACCGCTGAGGCGATGTTGAGCGTCGGCTGGAGGTCCCAGACCATGAGCATTCTGTCATCTACAATCGGTAGATGAGCTAATCGTCAGGACTCTGAAATCGCTTACCGGACACGGAGGCGACGTAGCGTGCATTGTCTTGATCGCGGCCACCACAAAAGCACATATCGTTCACCTTACCATGATGCCCACTCAAGCCCCCGCCAAAGGGAAATATGTACTCGCTGAGCGAGGCAGACTTTGTCAATAGGTGCAGACCGAAGTCGATACCAGCTGCCGCAAGCCTACAGATGAGGCATCAAGTCTCCGCGTAGTTGGATGGCATGTTAGGACGAACTCGATGAGCCAGACGTCACTACTGCTAGGCGAAAGCGTACGAGGCGACCAGGCTATAGCAGTGACTCTGGTCCCGATGTGGAATGAAGCCAGCCTCTTGGTGGATGTAGCACTCTGGGACGCGGATTCAGAGGTGGCGAAGGAATGTGAAAAAGAAAGGCTGACAATCTGGTAGACTTCAACAGAATGCTCACCTCCAAACGCTAGTAGGTCGTGCCCGTCCTCATGGTAGCACGAGCGCACGACGTACACGTCTGAGCCATGGTCGATCTTGACGACGCCGTCATCCATGGATGCTGCTAAAATTATAAATTTTTTTTGTGAGGCGTCTAAAGAGCGCGTTGGTGCTAAACAAGGCTCCCTCGTCGCCGAGTGCATGCCACCCCCTTCCACAGCGGCACGCAGAGGTCCAAATCCGTTCCTCTTCCTTGGGCTAGTCTTTGCTGCTTGTGGCACATTTTACCTCGTTGTGAAACACAGGGAAGCAACGCATCCAGCCTCGAAGCAACCCCTGCAGCACGCCCATCCGCTCGTTCCACCCCGACAACACAACCGCCAGGACACGCATTAGGACACGCTGCTATCACCAGCACGCGATGGCATCGACTGTGGAAGAGGTCACGCAACCAGCATTCAGCTCGGGTAATGTCATTGTGATATTTGTGCTCGGCGGCCCCGGCGCAGGCACGTTCTTGTGTCCCGAGGGTCCTTCACAATCTGACATCCAGGTAGGAAAAGGAACACAGTGCAGCAGGCTCGTGGAAGACTTTGACTTTTGTCATCTATCAGGTGAGTGGGCGTCGACCCGCACTCGGACCATGCTCTCGCTGATCAACGCGGTTCGTCTCGCAGCCGGAGATCTCTTGCGCGAAGAACAGGACCGGGATGGGTCCCAGTACGGAGACCTAATCCGGGGTTGCATTCGTGGAGGCACCATCGTTCCAATGGAGGTCACCATTAAGCTGCTGGAGAACGCAATGTCTCGAGAGCTGCAGACAGGTGGCAAAGGCGTCTTCCTTATTGATGGCTTCCCGCGCAAGATGGATCAAGCGCTCAAATTCGAAGAGACGGTAAGCCGCTCGTTCGCTCGTTCTGTTGCTTTGCTGGTTAACGACTCATCCGAAAGGTCTGCCCTCCATCCCTGGTCCTGGTCTTTGAGGCGGATCAAGAGGTGATGATACAGCGTATTCTAGAACGGGGAAAGACTAGCGGGCGCGAGGATGACAATATCGACAGCCTCAAGAAACGTTTCCGTAAGGCTCCCTTTGTATCGCCCGCGGAAATGGATTGAGTACAGGTCGTCCAGAAACGCACAAGGAGCTTTCTCAGCCCGTCATAGAATACTTCGATGAACAGGGCAAGGTTGTCAGAGTACGGGCTCAAGTTTACCGCAGACAAAATGTTGACTATCATTTGCAGATTGACAGTAACCAATCCATCGAGCAGTGCCACAAGGAAGCTAGTGAGGCGATTCTCAAGATCTTGGCTTGATATGTCTGTATACTCAGGACCGCGCTATCTTGGTACATGTGATACAATACCACAAGCTCAGACGTGAACAGAGAAATTCTGTGGGGCCGTATCACCTCGTGCTGCCCTGCAAATAGCCCGGCCACCTTTCTCTATGTGGAAGATAGCGCCGTCGGCGCAGAGCAAGTGTGCATCCTCGTCTGTCTTATCCTGAAGGGAGTATCAGCGACTCTTGAGCAGATGGCAGAGGAAGCAGCGCACAGGTATCCACTCCCAGCTACCACACCTGAAGCATTCGACAACTGTATTACCCTCGCCACTTTCCACAATATCTCCGGTCTCTGAATAGCGCAAGTTGATGTGCTTCCCATCTTGATATGCTGCAGTGAGAACTGCATAAACCTTGGCTGCGAATCTCTCCCTTGCTTGAGGGGTATCCAGGGTGAAAGTTGGATCACGCTGGGGGCGGACGATGACAACGTCCATGGAAGGGTCCTTTGAGGGAATGCTTGATATCGTTGGGTTGATACGGAACTCGGGCTCCAGCCGATCTACGTTCACGGTGGATAAGAAATAGGCGAACGGGCCGTGCACGTCCAGCGGACCATTGCTTTCATTGGAGCGAGCAGTGGGGACAAAATCGCCCACCAGCGGATCATAGGAATGGACGAGGCCGGAGGATGGACTGGGCAGGAGCCTGACACGACTGGCGTACCATTTTGTGATATTCTGCTGCGCCGCGACCTTGAATCGATCGATGCCAGGGATTTGGCTGCGGAGCTTCTCCGAGTCCTTAAGGATGGCTGCGTGCAAGGCTGTGGAGGTAACGACGACGGACGCTACAGGGCGAGGGTCTCCGTGGCCGTGATGTGGACCGTGGGGGCCAAGAAGCGAGGTGAGGGACAGAGACAATGGTCTGGGTGTCGCGGACCCGAGAAATGCCTCCAGAGACTGCAGCTTGTATGCAACTGCGTCGTGCAGCGGGGAAGGCTTGAACAGGGAAGCATAGAGCGCGTTCGCGGTTCCGCAGGGAACGAGTGCAAAGCGGATGGAGAAAGACAGGTCGGCTGCAGAGGCAAGGCAGTCCACGATCTCTTGGAGGGTGCCGTCGCCAGAGGCAAGCACGACGACGAGGTCGCCGCCGCCCTGTCTGCGGAAAAAATCGAGGACGAGCTGGCCTGCGTGGCCGGGTGCGCGGGTGCGGGCGACCTCGGTCGGGACCCGGTTGGCGGCATGGAGGCGGGGTAGGACGTGCGCGTCGAGGAGCTGCTCTGCGGTGGAGTCGCCGCAGACGGGATTGCAGACGACGAGCACCGACATGCTTTCCCTCCTCCGGCGCTCCCCGCCACTGCGCTATCGCACCATGTCTACCGCCCCAACCTTCAGGCCGTTCAAGCTCGCTCTCATCCAGCTCGCCAGCCCTCGCGTCGCAGGAAATCCCCCATCCCCCGCAGACATCAAGCATGCGAACCTCAGCCATGCTCGCGACATGATCCATCTTGCAGCAAAGAACGCCAGTGGGAAGCCAGACCTGGTTGTCTTGCCAGTAAGCCGTCGTCTGCTCCATCCTCGCCTAGCATCATGGCATTTCCCAGGAATGCTTCAACTCGCCGTATGGCCATGTCCACTTCCCTGTGTACGCAGAAACTATTGGCTACACACCCGGCCGAGAATACGATATCGCAAACACTCAGAGCCAGAGCGTCAGAGCACTCTCGCAGGCAGCGTCGGAGAACAGCATCTGGCTCATCGGAGGTGAGTGCACACTTGGCGTGGTCTGACTAGCCAACCTGATCAGAAGCCAGGCTCGATACCCGAAAGAGACGCCGATGGCAAGGTCTATAACACCAGCATCGTGTTTTCACCCCAAGGCGAGTCTTGGCCCCACGTACCGTCCTTGTGCTCAGCTTTCTGCCAGGCAAACTCGTAGCGACACACCGCAAAGTCCATTTGTTTGACATCGATATCCCAGGCAAGATCACGTTCAAGGTGTGTCCACTGTTCCTTGGTGGACGATTCTTACTGGTGTCCATAGGAGAGCGAAACGCTGACGGGCGGCTCTTCTACCACGTTCTTCGACACGGGTAAGGGCACACGAACGCGGGTAGGATAGTTGCGACGACTGACAATAGATTTTGCTCGCATTGGCCTCGGAATATGCTACGATGTGCGTTTCCCGGAGCTTGCCATAATCGCGGCACGCCAAGGTCGGGGGCGGTATACGGGTAGACGACATGAATAACTCACAAGGCGTTGTTTGATAGGGTGTCACGTACTCATCTATCCTGGGGCATTCAATACAACGACGGGGCCCCTTCACTGGGAGCTGCTTCAGCGAGCTCGGTAGGTGATAGTGTAGCGAGATAGGATCGATCTGACGCGAGGTTGTACACAGCGCAGTTGACAACCAGGTCTTCTTTTCGATGTGTAGCCCTGCGCGAGACCCAAACGCAGGCTACCAAGCGGTGGGTACACTGATGCATTGTGGTCCCGGACCCTGACGATTGTGTGACAGTACGGCCACAGCATGGTAGTCGATCCATTGTGAGTGCTATCATACCAAGGATGACCCAACGATTGACGTGAAATAGTGGAAAAGTGCTTGGCGAGGCCGGGGAAGGCGAGGATATCCTGCACTTCGACATCGGTAAGTTTATCCCGCGCCGCTGCGACAGGCGTTCACATCTGCGGGAAGATCCACAGGTGCTCCATTCTGCGAGAGCAGGGATACCTGTGACCATACAGCGGCGGTTTGATGTATATCCTGACGTCGGCGGAGCAGGCAACTAGGCTAAGGCTACTTAGTAGGCCAAAGTCACGTGGTTTGTAGTATGACACACTAGACACGACTTCCATAAACGGACGTGAAGAAAATTCTAGTACATTCTGCCAGTTTCGCATGACATACAGTAGTTGCAGTGCAAGCTAAAGGGCCACCGCATTCTTGCTCTCTTCCAACCCTCAACCATGGTCAAAGAAACGTCAGTCAGCTCT